>APFE030266952.1:90433-103746 GCA_000404065.3 Pinus taeda | reverse complement strand
GATTCTTTGCATCATTTCTTCCATTTTACTTACCAAAATATCGAGCTTTACCTCTGAAGATGTTATGTGCTCTACAATGTTCTCCCTCTTTTCTTCCTTCAGCTTTTCCCTTCTGATCAATAGATTAGCCTCTACATCTACTGCATTGTTCTGCATCTCTTCAAGTGTTGCAAGGTTCCTTTCCCTACACTAAAACTCCATTTCCATATCAAAGGCATCCGAGTAGTGCAAGAGATCGGATCCAAGAGGAGGCCTTATATTAGCAGGCATCGAAAAATAGACTTGGTTAAACCTGGAAGAAAATTGTTGTACTATCTCCCTTGGCAGTCTTTTCAGTTGTTTATACTCTTCTAGAATCAAGAAAGGGTTTTGTTTGACCACCCACTTGTCAAGGAAAACTTTAATGAACTGTTGGAAATCTGAGACGCTTGCATCAGGTAGGTTTTGGAACCAACTCTTAACTTTTCCTTGCAAAGAAAGAGTGAATAGCCTGATACTGACATCCTCTTCATCGACTTCAAAAAGGTCGAGGAAAGTCTCAAAATTCTGCATATGTCTCTTAGCGGTGATATTGTCATATTCACCATCAAACCTCGGCAAGTATAGGTAATGATTTTCAGGGAAAGCATGGAGTATAGGAGGTAAGATGAGTGGTTTTTATCGATCTGGAATTTTACAAGGTGTAGGAGTATGTACAAAAGTTGTAGAATCAGTCTTGGTATCTTTAGGCTCATCAAGTTGAAGATGGTCATCATAAGATTCAGGATAAGGGTCTTGATCAAGATCAAAGGCGTACAAAGAATTTGTTTTCATAATCTTTAAAGGGAAGGAATCACATGCAGGTCTAGGATATTTTCTCAAATACAGTATACTCTGTAAAAAAAAATTGACATTCTCGAGAAAAGAGAAAAAATAATTGATGACAAAGAACATAATGTCTTGGGTGAAATTCCAAGTTGAATACCTGATCTTTCCACATTGTCCTTTCATGTTTCTGTTGATCGGGTTCATCCTCCAGTGGAGTCTTTGGATATGATCTTGAAACTGATTTGGAGTCACTAGGTGAATAATTTCAGCCTTCCTATGTCTAATCGTTGTCCACCATCAAAAATCAAATCTAGATCTAAACTTTGATGATATTTCCCAGGGAATATGAACCATTTTGCTCTTTCCCCAGTATGGTTGCCACTATGTTATCGCCTGGATTGAACCTCAAGCTGAAGGAAGGAAATGCCAGGGTAACCACAAACCACACTTAGCCAAGTAGCTAGCACTACTAGGCTAGGAGAGGGCTCTCTCTGTAAAGATCTCAACCAAGATGAAAGGATCAAGAAAATGATATTAGGCTAGGTATAGTAGCACAAGTTTTAAATTGATTTTTAAAGGTTTTGTTGGATCAGGAGGAGCCAAATAGTTAGGGCAAGGAAATTAGGTCAAAATTGCAAGGTGTTCAATGGGGAAATATAGGCACAAGTCTCAACACTCTAGGGTTTGATGGGTGAGGTGATTCAAGACAAGTGAGGAGCTAGAAAGAGCATGTAAGCAACATGGATTCTTCCTAAACTAAAGAAAACATAGACTGTGAAATGTCTACCCAAAAACAGAGCATAGAAGTTATGGATTTTGCCTTTCAGACATGTATACATTCACATAAAGAGCATGAAATGATGAAATGGAGTCAACAATACATTTTAACACATGAAAACATAAGGAAAATTGAACTGAGCATCATACCACATGGATCCCAAAGAAATAGCTACAATTTTTCATTAATCTCCTGCTAAAACTGATACAAAATGATGTCTACTCAAAGCATAAGCATCCAGCTGAGTCCAACCCTTTATAATGAGGAAGAAGAATAGATAATAGACATTGATTCAGCCTACTCCCATCCTCATGGGTCGAATCCCTAGGATGAGGAACTAATCCATCAAAAACTGAACAAGAAACTGGAATCTAGGCAACCTAACAACTTGCCTCTAAAAGGGAGGAAACTGATTCATTTCTCCTCAAGATAACTTTTGATCTAATGAATCTACCTTCTAGTAACTATTATCCATCCTATTTACATGCCTAGTTACCATTTATATCAGTAAAAATGTCATCCATGAGAGAAAACTCAAAATTACAATCATGGCACAGTGAAGAGAAGATTCAGGATAAAATTGCCCTATGCACAGCGCTTTTTTTAGGACCATTTTGGAGGCCTTAGAAGTGTCCACATTAAGCTCATGATAACTCATTGGAAAGCGTGTCCTGTCTACTCTCCAAATATGACTTTATGTTCCCATTTGGAGTTGATTTGACCTCTCAAAAGCGGATTCTCCCAAGACAGCTTCTATGTGCAGTGCCATGGGCAGGAAGGGTCATTTTTTGGGTGTTTGTTGACCTTTTGGTTGACTAGTTTTGCTCCAAAATATTAGCAAATGCACAGGGTGCATTTACTTATCATTTTGAATCTAAAAATGCTGACCATTTCCTCTTTGGATTCCCCTAGGATAATCGCAACGCCAAATTTCTGTGTCAAAGACTGCTAAATTCTTCAAAAATGCAAAAATTCTCAAAACTTGCTAAAAATTGCTCAAAATTTATGGGATACCACCACCATCAAGTGTCTAGGTCAGCCAAGGAAGCTTTAGCAAGCAACCTAATCCTATCACCCTCCATTTTGCCTTTGAGTGCTTGTTTTATCCTTGTCTTCATTTGCTTGACCCTTATGTTGCAAATCTTGTTCCGGGTCTTGTAATGGTGAGCCATGTGCCTAATGATTCGATTGTCCCTGTTGGCCCTTTGTAGAAGCTTCTCCAAATGCAAATTGACCCTTTCAAGCCAAGTTTCTTTATCCTCCTCAATTTCCTTCTCAAGCCTTTGTTTTGTAGTCAAGGTGGCTGGGGTTTCTTCTTCTTGCATTACTGACTTGCCTTTTTCAACTTGCCTCTTTGCTTTGAGAAGTTCTAGCTCCATGAGGAATTTTTTTTCACTTAGCTGCTTGTTCTCTTTCTCAAGGTATGAAATGACATACTTATCTCTCGCCAAGTTGTCCATCAGTGCTTGTATCTGTGCATCTTTTTCCCTTATGGTTATATTTTCGTTTGTTGCCTCATCTTGAGCCTCCAAGTCAACTATCTCAATGCCATGATGGATGTGTGGTTGTTCTGGTTCATCATCTTCCAGCAAATAAAATTCCCTTTCCTCTTCATCATTGAGGCTTTCCTCCAGCATCTTTTTCTTCCCTTTATGCACTCGATGCCCCTGTTGTACCTATTGTGTTGATGAAGAAGGCAAAACCCCTTCCACATTTTTTGGAGCAAAAATTTGCCTATGAGCTGATGAAGAAGGCAGGGCCCCTTCCACATCAAGTGGAGTTAACACTTGCCTATCCGCTGCAAACAAATTTCTAGCCCCTCTCTGATTATTCTGCCTCCCTTATGTGGTTTTGTCTGATGTTGTGGTTCATCTCCCGTGCTTTCACTGCCACTGTTTTCCTCCTCCTCATAATCTATATCCTCTTTATCCATGTATTTTGGTTTTAAACTTTAGAAGCCCTAGAGAAGGTAATCAAGAAGTGAGTTGTGGTGAATAGGGATAGGGGAAGGGGAAAGGAGTTTGTACGATGTAGGATGAGATATGTATGATGTGAGAGTGAGAAGGAGGATTTTTTTTGGTAGGGATTGTTTAGTAAATAGGGGTTTAAGGATTTTGTTTTGGGGATTAGGGTATAGGGGATAGGTGTAGGGATTTTTTTTGGGGGATTAGGGTATAGGGGATAGGTGGAGGGATTTTGTTTGGGGGATTTAGGGTATAAGGGATTTGAGGGAATTAGGGTATAAGGGGATAGTTGGAGGGATTTTTTTTAGAGAATTAGGGTATAATGGATAGGTTGAGGGATTTGTAGGCAACCTAGGGTTTGAAATTTTAAATAGCAAACCAACTTCAAAATCATGAACTGAATGTCGGGAGGATAGTTCAAAGAGTACACTCACTTGTTTAGAAGGTCTAAGTGGGAAAAAAGCAATTTGGATGATTGATAGGGTGGTTTTGGTGCTTGCTGGGCCTATGCGTAGCACCTTGTATAGGTGCACAGTGCTTCGGCTCTATGTGCAGCACTGTGTAAAATTGCACTGGCAAACAGACCCTATATGCAGCGCCCCATCTCTATGCACAACGCTTTTTACATGTCACTTTTGGAGGCTTTCCGGGTGTCAAAATTGAGCCCATGATAGCTCGTTGGAAAGGTCTCTCTCGTGGCTACAAATGAACCTATCAATAATTGAAAATGATTAATTATAGCCCTTGAAAAGTCAATTCTCCCAAGACTGGTTAAAAAGTGCAGAATGAGGGTGCAAAAATGAAGAGTGTTGTTGCAGGCAACATTTGGAGGTCTTCCCAAACTCCAAATTGAGCTCAGGATAGTTCATTGGAAATATATTCCAGTCTAGTTGTCATTTCACTTATCACGCAAGTCATTTGGACAATCCATCTAGAAGAAAAAATGATTTCCCCAAAGTCACTGTAGAAGTGCAACAACTCTCTTGTAGCCACTGTATTTTTGACATTTAACTAAAACCATGACATATATGTAAAAAGTGAAGGAGGGTTTTGATCCTTGGCCTATTATGGACAAAACACTCTCCCACTATTGCCAAATTCATCCCTATTTGGTATAAAACATAGTTTGAAGAAAAATTGGCCCTATGTGTGGCAAATGATTTGTCCCTTAGAATGACTTATTGAAAAATGATGGAGACATGATGTGTATGAGTTGGAATGGCCTTATACTTGCTGAAATGACCTCCCTTATGCCTCATATACTCAGATGTCTCTGATTCCATAGCCAACCCTAGCTCAATGGGTTAGGAAATTAGGCTTTAGTGCTTGTGGAAAATGATGATTTGGACACCTTTGGGAAAATACAACTCCCTTTGGCATGCACTTAACCCTTTGAAACTTTACCCTTTCACTTGACTATGTCCTTTTAAAAATTGATCTTTTGATGGTCTCACATCTTTGGAACACTGAGTTAACAACTTGGGATGGTGAATTTATTACATTTGAAAGACATAAAATTACATAATGAAATAAGCATTTCTCTTTACAAATCATCTTCACATGGTGAAGGGATGTTATTTGATAACCCTTTACTTGTTGTTCTTATGAAATGGAATGGAACCTTGGCAACCCTAATGACCTAATGAAACCTTGAAAAACCCTAAAAGACCTAATGAAACCTTGAAAAACCTTAAAATACCTAATGAAACCTTGAAAACCCCTAAAAGACCTAATGAGACCTTGAAGGACTAAATTTCAAGGTGACATAATGACCTCATGACTGATACAAATGGCATGATAAAAATAACTTGATGGGATGATGTACACTCAATAAGATATGAAACTATGCCAGCAAGTAATCACATTTAGAGAAAAGTGATGTTTTTGGACTAGGACTACCATCAATGACTAATTGTTTTGCATGACCTAGTGGAATGATAAAAAAATTATGTGTGGGACACCTAAAATGAATATGAAAAGAGAAATTTTGATCATATATGGCAGTATGCAAATACTGACTCTAACAGGAGGGTGGGGGTCTAGCAGGGTCATGGCTGCCAGCCCATTTTTTAATAAAAAATTGTTTTATAATGGTTTTGGGTCCAGTGGAGGTGGCAGGGTCATGGCCCGCCACCTATATTATAATACATTTTATTTTTATTTTTGTCAATAATAGCCATATTTTTTATTTTGTCTAATATAAGAGGTATTAAACAAATTAAGTATCCAAAAAATTCGCCCACTCCTCGAAAGCCAGATTCCATGTCTGGGACTCGATCAATTTGTAGGACCATTAAAATTGGTCCACATGGCAACTTTGACCAAAACTTTGACTAGTTTTCTCCCTCATACGATTTCATATTTGAGTGGTGTTCGCATCATTGGAATTAGGATGACGAGCACTTCTATCTAGTGCTGTTTTGGGAGAAATATGACCATTTTGAATTTTGACCCTTTCTGAGTCCTCTTGGACTTCTGGTTGTGTCTAGAGCCACCTGGATCAATCCTCCCCACTGAGGAGCTTTTGGTCCTCCAAAAGGATGAAAAATAATATGCAACTTCTTTGTACCTTGTCTACACTTACAAGTGTCTGATAAGTCACCCTTCCTTCTCCTTCACCTTTGTCCTTCGGAGCCATAAGTGATGAGCTAACACCTACAACCTCTATAAACCTATAGTACAATTATGAAAATTACATGCTTGATTTACAAGACCAACTAATGACCCAAGCATCCCATACTTGCCATGATTTTATAACACATACTCAATGGTCAAGTTTACATCAAATGGAAATAATACCCCAGCTATGAAAACAAGGCCAAAATATCATCGTTGCTTCAACAAGTGATGGAAGACACATCATCACTGCTACACATTATTTACAAGAATAAGAACAAACACTATTGTTTCTTTAAAAAGTGATGGAAACACAACATCACTTTCACAGTTTAAAATGCAACACAAAATAAGACCACATATCATTGTTGTTTAACGAGTGATGGAAAACACATCATCACTTTTACATTTAAAATGCAACAAATGATTTACAAAATCATGACCATGACAAGCTAAGATATCTCGAAACCATTTTTTATGTATCAATGTGAATGGTTCATCTCCCTGTGGTGGTTTTGCTTGTCGAATTACTTTTTCAACTGGTTCATGCACTGACGCTTTATCTTTAAGGCGTTGCTCTGGATGGAGCCTCCAACATGTGGCTCTTTGATGGCCACCTCTGTCGCAATCACTGCAATAGGTCTTCTTCCTCCAGATCTACTTTACCTTCTTCTTTGCCTATTGTTGAGAGGGTCTTTCATGCCTCATCCTTTTTCGTGCTACCATTCTCTTCCAACACTCAATAAATGTATGGTTATGTAAACTGCAAAAAGTACATGTTTTCCGATGCCTCGTTTTACGTTCATCATTAACAACATGATTGTAATCGAAATGAACATTCAAATATTGAGACTTGTTATACCTTTCCTTGTTGTCTCTGGTATCATTATGGCGATGAGATCTTGCCTTAGCTCTTTCCCTGCAATGGGCACTATCATGGGATGATGGTGATGTGTTCCCATCATTCTCTTCCCTCGAAGATTTCAATGATGTCTTGGGAGAATCTAACACCTTCGAGCATTCTCCTTTAGTATATCCCAATCCTGCGAATCAAGGTTTTTGCACAACCTCCAATGACTGATTAATGCCTTAGGCTATTAATACCAAGTTCTTCTTCCTCTTTGTATCTCATCTTGATAAGGAGCCTCATGTTTTTCCCTGTAATTGTTATGTCCACATTCCCAACAAAAATTATACTATGTGAAGATGAAACTGAAGGGAAATCAACATCTTTTACCTCCTTTGTCGATTTGGAAAGAATTGATGAGGGATTCTCATCATCTGTTGTTGGTGGTTCATTGGTTATCTTAGCGCATTCCCCAACTTCCTTATCGACATACCCAAGTCCTACCTAATGGGGTAATTCCTCTACTTTGATGGGGTTGACAATGCCTTGGCCATTAATTCCCAAGGCTTTTCCTTCATACCCCATTTTCTTCAATAGTTTGGAGCCAATTCCTGTGGTATGATTTTCAAAAATAGTGAAATCATCATCAAGAAACATACATGAATTTGGGGAATTACTTTTTACCTCACATGGGTCACGCTGCAGCTTTTCCAAGGCCTCGTCTTTACCTTACAATTGTCATAGAAAAATTTGTTTCTCCTCTTTCTCTTCCTGTAGAAGCATCTTCAATTCAACGTTCTCTACTTGAAGACTCTGGTTGTTGTGATTCAGCTCTTCCAAGGCCTCTTCTGTGGCTTGCAACTAAAGCTGCAATCGCTACTTTTCCTCTTCTTGTAGCGCTTCATACATTATGTCCATCTTTTTGGACACTCTAGGCATGGTCTCGTACATCGCTTTGTCATCCTCCACTGTTGCACGTTCCATTGTTCACACTCACAATTTACATCCATGCAAAGACTGCTCTGATACCAAACTTGATCCGAGTTTACTCAACTCCCATATTTAGCCAAGATCTTTTACTTTCGTGATGTTGTTAGAATTGCATTTAAAAGAGAAAAAAGGAACATATATGCATGTTGTAAAGAAGAGGGAACATGACAAGAATCAGCAACATAAAACATGAGACGTTGATAACAAAGTTCGTCCAAGGTGGACTACATCTCCAGGCCCAGTGTCAAGATGGTGTTGGTTGCTTCATTCAGTTCTGGAAATGATGAAGATGTACATGGACTATGTTTTCTGTCATACAAGGATATGTTCCCTCTACATGAGTGGCAAAGTCTCTCCCCGAGACATTCCACTACAAGAATTATCACTCACAACAAACCTCCTATCAGCATGACATAAACTGACACATGGTGACAATGAGTATCTTAGCATCATGGAATCAAAGGGATCTCAACCAAAAGACCCATGGTGACAATGAGTATCCTCCCATCATGGCAACAAAGGGATACTAATCAAAACATACATAATAATCCATGATAAATACATCTCACATGAAATAGACACAAAGATTATGCATCATACATCAAGCAGGAATCGAAACAACATAGCACATCTCACAGCAAATGATCAAAGAAGTACATGACAACAACACTCCATATACCTCAACTTTGATGTTGGTTGAAGAATGGAATTCTCAACTGCTGAATCTGAATGCACCATCAAAATTGTGGCATCGAATGGCATAAGATTGACTATCCACACTGTGAAATCTGACACCGTCAGTCCAATCTAAAAAATGGCCAAAACATAGAAGGCTCAGATGCAAAAACTAACTGCACCACTGATTTTTTTCGTCGAAGGGTGTAAAATTGCCTATCCATTTTCTGAATTCTGACACCAGAAAAATCTGGGCCCATAGGAATCTTTAGATTCCCTCATGATTCTCCAAAGATTCTCTCCTTCGGGTTGACTGGAGATCTGCAACTCAAATAAGAAAACAAATCTCGCCATTGAGATCCTTGAGAAATTCTGAGAAGAATGAGTATAAAGTTGGTTTCATTCTGGATCTGACGAATTTCAGTGTCTAAGGAATCTGGAAGATTCCTTCAAGATTCTCCTCTGCTGAGAATCTCCAAATTTGCTGCTCAAAAGGTGAATCTAACCTCACCATTGTGTTCCTTGTGAAAATCTGAGAAAAATGACTATAAACTTGATTACATTCTAACAAAAAGAATTTTTACCTCCCTGGAGAATCTTCAAGCATCAAGAAAATATTCTCTAAGAATCTCTCTCGAAATGTGTGCCATCATAGTTCTGCCTCCTGGAACTGCAAATCATGGTTCCTCCTAGGCATGGTTCGGTCACTACAATAAAAATGTGTTGGCTCTGACCCTCTCTTGGTTCTCCAATCCGCTACCCCGATGCATTTTGAAATGTTGCTCTTATACAAACTCATGGGCAGACTTTACCACATGGAGGAGTTTGGCATAGTGGCAAAAATAGAAAATGGTTGGAGAGAGGTTGAGGTATCAAATCTCGCCCCTCTCAAAATAGTCGTGCAGTTATATTTTTTTTGTTTTGACATACCGTATGTGTAACCGTTGTCATATACATGGTAAATGGTGGTTTGGTTATATTGGTGGGGGCACATTTTAAGTGGAGGTAGTTTGGGTTGGGCCACCCGTGGAGCGGGCCGGCCATGTGACTGAGCAGGTTCATTTCCTACCAGCCCATAAATATTATACGTGGTGTGTTTTAAATATGGTTTGGTGTGTTGTAACCGTTGTGTTATTTAACAAATGTTTATGGTTTGATATTAATGTTATAGTGGTATTTGGAGGGTGGCGGTCTGGCGGGGTCATGGCCGCTGGCCTATTTTTTAATAAAAAATTGTTTTATAACAGTTTTGGTTCCGGTGGAGGTGGCAGGGTCATGGCCCACCACCTATGTTATAATATAAAAAAAAAATTGTCAATAATAGCCACATTTTCAATTTTTTCAAATATAAGAGATCTTACACAAATTAAGTATCCAAAAAATTTGCCCACTCCTCTGGAGCCAGATTCCATGTTCGAGACTCGATCAATTTGTAGGACCATTAAACTTGGCCCACATGGCAGCTCTGAACAAGAATTTGACTAGATTTTTCTCCCTCATATGAGCTCGGATTTGAGTGTCGTTCGCACCGTTGGAATTGGGGCGATGAGCACTTCGATCTGGTGTTGGTTTGGGAGCAATCTGACCACTTTCCATTTTGACCCTTTCTGAGTCCTCTTGGACTTTTTCTTGAGTCTAGAGCCACCTGGATTAGGGGGAGTTACCCTTTTCCATTGATGACAAAGGGGGAGAGAAGGCAGTGGGAAGAGGTGTCATGATCAGAGGGGGAGTATTTGTGTTGCCATCAATGCCAAAGGGGGAGTTCGTTGATCAGTGGTTGTCATTGATGTCAACCCAAGCAGCACCAGGGGCTACCCCGATCTTGAATAGAAATTTTGACTTGACAACTCATCCTATTCTAAGTCAAGTAAATTCTAGATGGATTCTACTCGTCGATATGTTTCTGTTGATATATGACACACCACATAGTTCTTCACGGTTTGAGAGTTAGTAACCCCAGTTAGTGGGCTAAAACCACATAGGGTTGCGGCATGGAACTCATCATTGGTTGTCGTCATTGAATATTAATAATTAATAATTTTTTATGCTCCTAAATTCCCTCCAACGTTCACTTGTTGAGGACCCTCTCAACTCAAGAAATTTCTATAAATAGTGACCCTCATATCCTCCTCTAGCGAGCACTTTTCAACGAACTATCTTGTGAGAAGACCTCTGTATTTTTTCAGCCCTCGTGAGATTCTAACACAGGATCTATTGCATGGAGTTTAAGGTTTAATTTATTTCTAGCTAGGGCACAAAATTATGTTCAAGTTTGAAGGTATGTTTTGAATCAAGTTTAGATCCTTAGGTTCTAGGATTTCGCTACTTCAAATAGGTCATCATGAAATTTTCGCTATAGTTTTTTTTCTACAAAGCTTCAAAAGATAAAATTAAAACCCATTTGAGCTGAAATATTGGTGAACCTCGTGACTGAATTTCAGATCTTGTTTCACTATATTTTCAGAGATATTATCTAAGGAATATATTATTTTTGGAGCCTCCCGAATTCCATGTCGAACAGATGACCTCAGGAAAATCGTCATAACTTTTTCTCTGAGCATTGGATTCAAATTTTTTCGTAAAAGGTGATAGAAAGAGGATAGACTGTAGTTTTCTGGGTTTTGTTTTTAGGATCAAAGGTTGAAACGGTGACACGTGGCACTCCGTACAAGTTTGCTCTACTGAACTAGTCTATAATCAGGTCATCGTGGGAGATTGGGAATAACTCTTTCTTGAAGAATCCAATCTCGATCAAGCCTGTGGGGTTGTAAAATTAACTCAAAGGGATACCACAAGATGAAATTTCAGACCTTGGAGATTCAAAATTACATAGATACAGTAGATTCAATATCGAGCTCCTAGAAGGCAAGAAAAAGTATGCATTCAAGGATCACCACAGTAAGGACCACACATCAATAGTCAAGGGTAAGTCTGCTACAACAAGGTATGTATGATTAGTGTTTGCATTTGAATTTTTAGTATCATCCCTGACAACATAGGTGTATTGTTTTATATTTGTTTGGGTCTTGGTTGTTATTTCATGTGCAAGAAGGATGACACTTTAGAACAACTCAGACACATACTAGAAGGACATGCAATGCCAAAGTACCATTACTTGAAGCAAGCACAATAGTACCTTATTAGTTGCAAGTGATGCAAGAAGCAATGTCAAGTCGACTATCAGGTCTTGTCAAAAATCCAGTGTTGTAAAAGAGTCATCATTGTAAATTTGTAAAAGAGACATCATTGAAAGAGTCATTATTGTAAAAGAGTCAATCTGCCTAGAGGTTGAAGAGGCATTGTTGGGAGGTATAGGAGTCACTGTTGGGATGATGTCATGGTTGGGTTGTAGGTCATAGTCTGATTAGGTGTTCATCAAGTACAAGAAAATCATTGTAAATCATATTGTATCGTGGATCATTGTCCCTAGTAAGTGATTCCACACACTTGTTTCACTTCTGATCATTATAGGGTGGCACGGAGCTGCTAGGTAGGTGCATGAAGTCGCCTATAGGTTGGAGCTTTTGAACACTTAGGGGTGGTAGGTTAGTATAGGATGTTGGGGCATCCATTCAGTTGACTACTAAAGAAACCAGGGCATTGGGGCGTCCTTCCAGTGGGTGCTAGAGAAGAATGATTTTCTAGAATTCAAGGAAGTTGTAATTTCATTTTAGCTGGGGCTGAAGATTAAAGAATATATTAAAAAATCGTTCAGTGGTTTTTGACCCGGAGGAGGTTTTCCACCTAAATTTCTTGTGCCTATTGTGTTCTTTTTTTTACTGTTATTACTGGATAAACATTAATAATAATTGAATATTAACTAATGCTCTGAAAATATTTAAAAGTGCTAATTGCTAAGAAATATTGATTCACCCCCCTCTCAGTATTTCCAACATAAATTGCACTAATCATAAAATATGAAAAAATTACAATGCTTTTCTCAAGCCCAAGTAACCTTCGCACTATCTCTATCTATCTCACTACTTCCTAGACAAGATCAAGCTAATACTTAGCCAATTTTGTTGCCTTCCAAGCTCCTATTTCCTTGCATTGTTCCCTTGGGAATTAGCCCATGTTTAATTGGGAAATCCCATAGTTATGAATTACACACTCCTCATAGGCCTTACTCTAATTGCATTCACCACTTGTACAATTTGGATGATTATAAAATTGATAGTACATTATCCCTGAACTCCAATCTCAACTAGGTCTTTCTCTGATATGACATGCATGAGTTAATTATGAGTGAACCTTCAGTTTATTGATCAGTGTTGGTTACACCCCACTACCATAGAATACACCCCACTGATGTTGGTTAAACCCTACTATTCTTGGTTACACCCCATTGTTTTGATCTCACTAACTCCTCCATAAGTTGGAACTAGTTTAACTAAATTTAACTCAGTTAGACTAAATTAAATAATCACAACTCAAAATAAACTCAACTAGTGGTCAACTATGAATGACTCTAGTTAGACTCCCAACTTGAATTTAACTGAGCTAACTAATTAAAATCAACTTAGTTAACTATTACAAGTTTTCATGAGATATGGAATTATAATTTATTCCTAATTTAATTCAGGGACAAATTAAATTAGGATTTTATTGTTTCATTCTCAACAGGAAGTAGGAAAAA
>APFE030266952.1:0-75681 GCA_000404065.3 Pinus taeda | reverse complement strand
TTTTATAAAAAAATATATATAAAAAAATAAATTTTTATACTAACCATTTATGGATGAAAGATCTAGAATGCAGATCAAACATTATTTGGAGCACAAGGACTCCATTGAGGAATGGTGTCAAAATGCGATTGCACCACAACATTCATCCATTCTTCAAGAGATCTTTGCGGAAAATCTAAAGCTTAAAATGATTTTTCATGTCATCATGCACAATCAGGTACATTTTGCAAATCTGGATATGAACGTTCTAGAAAATCTAATTTGCAAATGGCTCCATTGGAAACATTCATATACTTAAAAAATAAAAATAAAAAAATTCTTTCAAGTAGATAAATTAGGAAAAATAAAATCAAACTTGATTGCATTTTTTTTTAAGTATTTAGACTTTAAAATCTTTAGATTTTTATTTATTTTCTTGCATTTTTTTTCACTAACGTCGCAAAAATATTTTCAATAAAAAAAATCATGTTTTCATTTTAAATAATAATAATAATAAATCATCAATTTTTGAATAAGGGAAATGTAATTTTTAAATGAAAATTATCAATTCTTTTTTTAAAAGAATTGAGAAATTGACAATTTAGTCTCTCATGCCACCTGCAAAGAAATTATTTTTTTGCGTTACCTTGGAATCCAAATTCAAAAATCCATCATAATAAAAAAAATAAAAAAATAAAAAGTAATTCTTGCTTTGAATTTGATCTAATTTGTTGCATATATGGTTACCAAACTCCATTTTAGAGGGCAAAGGATTTCATTGTTTTAGCATGAGGCCGTGGGAGATCCATACCACAGAACGGCCAATTATTTTTTTCCCATTGCAAATGCTACCCCAAAGGAAGAAACAGGGCCATGAGTGATAAAGCACATAAATTCTTGTATTTGATAGAACCCACCTCCTTTGGTTTCAACAGGGAACTTATCAAGCACTTCAATACTCTCAAAATTTCTCACAATACTTCACATTGTTTTCTCCTCATTGTTCTGCGCAAAATCCAAGAGGTCATGTAAGTTGTTAATTCTCAATTCATTGTATTGCATGACTAAAAAAAATGCATACTGTGTCATCGACCGCTCTTGTAGAAAGAATAAAGTATAACAGTGGAGTTGCAGATCAAATTGTGCCAAGAAGAAATCCAGAGCAGCATGAGATTGGAAATTTTCTTGCAAGAGAAGCAAGAGCCATTATTTAATTCCAGTCTGGAAGATCCACAGTTACCTGAGCAGAGGAAATACGTAGCAGTTCTCGAAACATCATTCTAAAATGCATTTTCTAGCCAAATGAAAACGAATTTCAAAAAACTAAAATGTGGGTTTTTCTTATAACGAGGTTAATTGTATAAGTCTAGAGTGATTTTCTCAAATTCGTAACCGTTTGAGATATTTTCAGATTTCTCTGGAGCCTTATTTGCAAGATTGCGTGAGAAAAACAGATTTTCAATTAAATACACAGACAACAATTGCGGCCATGCAAGGATCAGATCCAGTTTTGGATACTATGGTGGTTTGAAAAATCAAATTTGTGATTTGCTGTCACCTAAATCCATGGATTGATTGCAACAGACTTCGAATAAAATCCTTGATCGTCATTTGGTATCTGGCACAGAAAATGTTTTATACATGGCAATTTCATTTTTTTATCACATGTTTTTTTGGTTATGTTTTATTACTTTGTTTTTTTATGTTATGATTTGTTACATTTTTGTTCATAAAAGTTTTTATGTTACGTTTTATTACTTTGTGTTTTTAAGTTATGATTTGTTAAATTTTTGTTAATAGAATGATCTTTTACTGTTTAATATATTAAATAGGTTATGTGTTTTTTTATACATATGTCTTATATGTATAATGTTTGTTATGTCTTGTTTTTAAAGTGCATGTATATGTTTGGAATAATATTTGTTTTTTTTCATTTTTGTATTATTTTGTTTTCAATGAAGTGTTTTTTATAACATTTGTGTTATAGGTTTTGTTATGACTTTTTTTTGTTATGTTTGTTTGTATATATATTTTAGTTTGTAGATGTACTTTTCTGCTTATGTCTTTTTATGTACATTTATTTTAATTTTTAGTTTTGTAAATATTTCATTAATTTTTATATTTTATATTTTTTTCAGAAAATTTCCATGAGAAAATTTGTCAAAAAAAGATGTGAAATTCAATTCATGATTGGAGCAAAGTAAAAAAAAAATGGAACTTTAGAGATGATTCACTTACACACCTGTCGAAGCAAGAAAAAAATAAATAAATAAAAAATGTTCTATTTGATAATTTTTCTGGAAGAAGTATTGATCAATTTGAATATTGGACTGGTTATTTGTTCATAACAACAATGCATAGTTGTGTGTACTTAACAATCTGTTCAGGATTTTAGCTACAGAAACTACGCAATTCTACAACTAACCAATAATTCTACATCTTTGTATTTAACTCAATCATCTATTTGTCAACAATGCATTCTAATCAGAAAATTATGAACAAAATTTATTGGATTTGTCTAATGTTTATGTTTTCAAGCATGATGCAATAAAGACGAAGAACTATGAAGGCGCTTTATCTGCAGGATCGATTGATGAATTTTTTATCAAAGATTGTTTTGCAGAAATCATCAAACATTCACAAATAATAATTTTTTTTAATCTTTATGGAATGTTATGATTCAGACATAAATTGAGGAAATTGTTTTCTTTTAGAAATTGGATTTATTATCACAATTGTAAAATTGGGCTAACCATTTGAAACGAAGACACGTCATGAACCTGTCAATTATGCAAATTTTTCGTATGTACCTAGAGAGATTGATCACTTCTCTTTGAACACACTTACATTTGTTGCAATGTTAGTGCCATGTTTATTTTCAGGTTCTAGGGCAATCAAAGAATTCAAGAAAGCCAATTATGCATGATTGGTTTTCTACGACCAATTTCAAGAGAACCAATTAAATCCATTTCTTTCATTCATAAATGCCATCATTTTTCCTCTCCAAACTCACAAGCTGTCCAAGCATTTTCACTAAAAGTCGTCATCACCATTTTCCTTGCAAGAGTCACATGTTTCCATTTACATTTTCCATTCACATTTTCCATAATTTCCATTCATTAGCCCATTAATAGAGACATTCAGCTCGCTTACATGACAATTTGTCCGTTTGCTTTCTGTTCACTTGTTTACCCTCTTGTCATTTTCCTTTCCATTAAATAAATCTTGCTTGATGCAAATTTTCCATCCATAGTCCTTCCAAAATCATTATTCCATACTCGTGTTAGATGATGGGGGATTCATAATGCATCCCTTCTAACAATTCTTGGCCTATAGACATTAGCACACTATCTAGGTTCAGGGCTAGAGTCCTTATTAGTACCTTGAGGCTTGTATGCATCAACGACAAGTTCTCTCGCTAACAATCATGGGAATACAGCAATGCCCCTTGATAGTTGGATCTTGCAAATGGCTTGACATCAGCTCATCTACTCTCACTTTGCAAGATGTACTTAGATACCTTAGCACTCGTTGACATTAATGGCGAGTTTTCATTGCATTGGTTAATGACATTCATTAATGGCCGATAATCCAATGACTTCTCTTCATGCTCGACAGCCACACATTCATTCGCATAATAGAATTGTACCATCAGGTTTTGTAGTAGGTGAAGACTATATCATTTCAGCATTTTGTAGCAAATACAACAGATTTAGCAGCAGCAATCAAATCCACTTTCATCACCTCATCCACCATTTATGCAACTAAGAAGCAGATGAAATTATACATTATATTCCATGATCCAACAATAGCTACAACTTCTCTACATATGCACAGTTTGTCCACTTCCTAGGTAAGTAAAGGTATCTTCTTTTCTAGCTTTTAATCATAGGATTCCTTAAATACTGAAATTATAATTTTTGGAAAATACTTCACCATATTTCCTTTCTCATTTGAAAAAAAAACCATAAACACCTTTAGTTTGGGGGGAAGGGACATCCATTTATGATCACTCTTCATAATCTCTTCATTCCATTTCACTTCATTTCATCCTAACATACTTGTCATAATCACTATGATTGTATTATGGTTCAAAAGTTATGTGATTTGCAAATAAAGACTAAATGATGAACATATTATATGGTTGATTCAAAGATGCATTCTTAAATATGTTCAATGAATCTTGCTTCAAAAAAAAGAAACAATGTATTGAAACACAAGAACCAATACCAATTAAGATTTGGTTGTCACACAAAAACCAACCAAACATGTTGCAATTCAATGTATGACACGGAATACTATGCAAAAAGAAATGAAATTGTCAAATGCAAAGTCTAAGGACAATTGATATAAGCCAAGCTCGTTCAAAAGAAAATTGTGATTAAGCAATGCACTAGATTGCATGAGGACATGAAATAATGTCAGTTGGGGGGTATGTAGAGCCTCCAAAATGTATTCAAAATATCATCCACTTTCACCTTTATCGCCACCATTTCACTCACATGTTGCAACTCCATGACCATATAACCTTTCATTAGCCTCCATTTTTATAATTATATGGGTTACCTTTGTGTTTTTCAAAAGCTAATGATTTTTACTATTTTAAGTGAATTTATGGTTAAAACTTAGAAAATTGACATATACTTGCTAATAGTCAAAAGTGGCTTGAGTTTCATGACATGTGTAGGTCATTTGGAAGATTCCAAGGCACCTTTATGTGTCTCATTATTACCTATTTGAATTGTAACTCTATGAGATTTTCTAGGGATCTAAGGAGAGAATAATGGACCTCCATTAATGAGGTAGCTTTTTATGTTTTTGTATAAATAGGAGAGCCTCCTCCTTTCAAAGGCATGTATAAATTTGGAGATACTCAGGTGGAAAGTTAAGATTACTTATGTTTGAATGGAATTTAGATTTAGCACCATGCTCATAAGTGATGTTCACCTTGATTGGTAATGCTTGAACTGGGAGCCTCTCAACTTGCCATCTCTCATGCGTTTGGATTGGCCACATACAATGTGTGAGATTTATTGTTTTTCATAGATTAAGATTTATTTCTTTCATATATTTTCATGTGTGAGAGGTTATGAGTGATTATATTTATTTCTTTCATATCTTTTCCTGAGTGAGAGGTTAAGAGTGATTGTTTTTATTTTCTTTCCTATCTAGAGGTTAAGAGAGATTGTTTTTATTTCCTTTCTTATCTAGAGGTTAAGAGCGATTGTTTTTATTTGTTTTCCTATCTAGAGATTAAGAGCAATTGTTTTTATTTTCTTTCATATATTTTCCTATGTGATAGGTTAAGGATGATTGTTTTTTCTTTCATTTCATGTCATGTGGTTTTTATTATTCATTTCATAGGACCCTGATTTGATAATGTACACATGATCTCTTAGAGTAGATTTCATTTCTAAAAGAGTGGTGTGATTTTCAATTCCTACAAGTGTGATAGATTAAGATTTCAATTTCCCGCACTATACTATAATTTCTTTTAAATTGATTGTTGAATTAGAATAGGTGAATTTTTTTTGTCATTATTTGGTTTTGTAGTTATATTGATCTAAATTGGAAGTTAATTTCTAGCCTATACAATGCATGCACACTTCACAAGTTTTACGAAACCCCCAGGTTGACAATTAAATATTAGGTAATTAATTTCCCTCAACAAGGCCCCAACTGTAGATGAATTCTCAACTCACTTCTACTAGTGCTTTTGGGACCTCATCTAAACGATTACTTATTCCGTGAAGAATTTTCACATGGGTGGGGGAATAAATTCTTCTTTCCTCGCTTTGATCCCCAAAGAATTCAATCCCTCCTTACATAGATTTCAACCAATTTATTTATGTAATGTATCTTATAAAATAATCTCAAAGTTTATAGAAAAAGGATAAAAAAGTTCCTCCCTATGGTAATAACAGAAAATAAAGGAGGGTTTGTCCCTATAACACCCTCCTCCCACATCTACCCAAGTTTCTAGCCAACCGGGGTAAACATGTGACGAAAAGTTACTATGACATGATTCGACTCCTTATGTGTCAGCTAAGGAAGTGGAGCCAGTTGAACACATCATACAAACGTTCCACATCAGTAGTAAAACTCCTAAAATCCATCTCAACCACTCAGGTAACTAGCCCCTCAGACCAACTGAAGTTTTAATGCATCAAACCCCTAGACGCTACCTTGATATTGACCAAGGTGCATCTAGAAGGCTTTAGACACTCCCACGGTAAGGGAAAGCAAGTGTCTGGGGAATTTTTTCCCCTGTGCTATCACTGAAACTCTAGAATTTGCACCACTTTTTCAGGCTCGGAGCCCAAGCCACTGCCCAGAACTCAATGACACCTTCAGAAAATGAAATCTCATAGCAGAACAAAGATATTTTTGCAAAAAAATCAATAAGGACTAGACTGGGACCCTACAAGTCATGACAAACATTTTGTCAAACATGTCACAAACATGAAAGCTATAGGTCTTAATAACATAAATGAGCATAGGGGTCTCATGCTTATCTAAAAGTCGCTAAGAATCATTAATGCCTCAACACATTAGCTACAATTTCATCTATTAAGCCATAGATACATTGTTCAATCATTTACAAGTAAAAACATGATGAGAGCCATACATAGCCACTGTCATAATACGTGTTCATAACCAGCATAATATCAACAAAAATAATAAGGAAACATCACCCATATAATACACATATAAACTAGTATAATACTCATGAAATAACAAGGAGAAATAACCTCATATTAATGATGTAAAGGTCAACCAGGTTCGAGGCTTCCACAAACCACCCGACCATAGACATGGTTGAGCCAAATATCTCTTTAGCCAGTCACCCCCACTCCATATTCCAAGCATGAATGTGGGATATCATGGAACAATCCATCAAAACCGAACCAAGGCTTCCAAAGGCCAAACCACCTCAAACCACCAAATAGTGATTCCACCTCACGGTCGAACATCACAAACCATCACCAGATAGGTCTCTACCCAATTTGTTCAGGGCTTCATAGTGTTTTTTCTAACCCGAATTCCAAGACTAGTAAAGCAACCCACAATTGTTGTCGGGTTCTAGAGAATTTGTCCAACCAAGGCTCTAGTAATAGTAACTCAACCCATGCCTGTTGTTGGGCTCCAGAGCGTTTGTCCAACCAAGGCTCCAGGACTAGTAACTCAAATGACCAAGGGCTCCAAAGCATTTTTCCGACCAATGCTCCAAGATTAATAACTAAACCCAAGTTGTTACATGGCATCCAGATCATTTTTCCAACTAAGTCTCTAGGACTAATAACTCAACCCAAGTTGTTACAGGGCTTCCAGAGTGTTTTTCCAACCAAGGCTCCAGGAACTAATAACTCAACCCACATCCATAAGGAACATTAGAACCAACCAGAAAACAAAGAAATGAACCCACAACACCATGGATATCCCATAAATGGTAAGCTAGGAAAATCCACTGTCAATCCAGGAAATCCTCCATGCCAATGACAAATATTGACCAATAAACCATGTGCATATGTCATGCATGCCAAAACTAGTGAGGAAAACATACATGCAACTCGGTACCTGTAAGTAAAACTCATTGTAGTTGTTGATCTCAATGTCCTCTTACACTTTCCTTATCTTCATTTTCCTTCTTGCTTCAAGCATCCAAGTATGACACACTCTCCAAGATTGCTCCAAGAAACTCTAAGTGTCCAAGAGTATGAGAGAGAAAATAGAATGAGAGCTCCAAAATTGAACTAACAAAAGGTTACACTGACCAAACCTGAGTAAAAGCTTTCCCATTGATCCTTAGAAGCCTTTTTATCAATGAGACCTCTATTTTCTTCATTTTCTATTATTTTCCTTCATTTTCCTCCTCACAGACAACCTATGACCTTTCACCTTCCTTTTCTCCTAATTTCCATTATTTTCATAAATAAATGTGCCAAAAATGCCATTTTTCCTTTCCAAAGCCTTTGTCATTGCCTTTGTCAAATTCCTTTAGCCAGAATAACCGAAGTGAACACCCACTAGGATGTTTTTCCCACCATTCAGCTTGGAATACATGTCCCATGACCTTGGTCTTATATATATATATATATATATATATATATATATAAACCAGGGTTGTTTACAAAAACCTCCCCTTGGGGGAACATCGTCATCAATGTTCAATGACACCTATAACCAGCAAGACCATTGAAAACAAAAACATATTACCCATGGAGCTTTATAACATAGCTCGTTGCAATATTTACAATGACCATCTTCTAAAACATGACAAACATTTCATTTACTGGATCTTTATAACACACCTCATTATGGTATTTACAATAATAACCACATATACATACATACACATTTGCTTCACCCAAAAAATAATCATATTGTCCATGGTGTTAGGGTCCTGTGATTCATGGGATCAAATGATGATTGGATGTTTTCTTTCAGTATTTCAAATTGTAAATAATATTGCATATTGCAAACGATTTCCAAACAAAAATGATATATAAATAAAAATAAAAAAAATTAAAAGAGGATATATATAATATTAAAAAATAGAAAAAGAAAAAGAGATAAAAGAACCCCACGGAAAATAAAAAATGTGAAAGTGATGCCAGTTGAAGTGCCACTAATAATACAATAATTTTTAGAGAATAAATTTATGAAATTGTGTGTAGCTTGTTCAAAATGCCACAATACTTCCTCTTGCTTGAAACATATTGTTTAATCATGTTCAAGCAAATTTCAATTTATGTTAATTAGATTATAATGAATAGCTTAGCCAAATAGTGTAATCTTGGCTAAGATTATATTAGGTGAATAAATTAATCCAACTTTGTAATTTGGATTAATGTAATTTTTAGATTAGTTTTGAATAGATGTTTTTAGTCCTTTAAAAATGGAAAAATAAATGAGGGTTTGACCTCCTAAATGCACCCTAATTGGTTTTAGTTAAATTGGCTTAGGGGAAAATGGAGTTTATCTTAAAAGAGTGTTATATGTAATAGGATTTGTCTAAAGTTTGGACCTTAGGATAAAAATGTATGCGCACGATGTGACATTTGGTCATGGGCATTAAACCTCTCACATCTTCCAGCTCCCAATCACACCACCATTTTCATCGGATGGCTCCTAGGCCCTCCCCCCCCTGGCCATGTTTCCCTTTATCAATGGGGAGGGGTCTGAAAAGTGGTTTCCTCCCCGGCAGTCCCACCCCTATGTTTAACCACCGCAGAATTTTGCACCCCCCCCCAAATACCATATACCACTCCTGTCATAATCCACACTCCTGGTTACGTCACCCTCCACTCCCGCTCCACCTCCACTCCCCTACTGCCACATATCTCCTTCCCACCAATGGTCCCATGCCTCCTTCCACCTATTGTTGGTCACCACGTCAATTAACCGTTGCTCCCTCCCATTCACCACTTCCTCCCGTTGCGATTTTTCGTTTCAAAGTAAATTCTCCTCCCAAACAACCGTTTAGCCAAATGTTCCTGCTCCATTTGCAAACCTATAAATCCTCGTTCTCTCCCTCAATCACACTCTTTCCACATTTTTATACTGTCACAATGCCATCGATCCCTATTTTCTCTTACCTATCAACTATTGTTCATAGAGGAATTTCCTCCAAGCTCTCTTCCCACATAATTAATAGTTGTCCTCTGCAATTCCATCCTGCTATCACGATGGACCCCAAAACCAAAAATGATGCCATTATGGTAAATCCCATGCTCTCTCCCTATATGGATTTAGGCCACATTCCCTTAGCCGATAGAGACTATAAAATCTTTGAAACACAATATGAATTCGACCTCTTCAAATTACACTATTGGTTTCGTGACACATATCTTGATCATTCTGATGAGATTAGCTTCTGGAAATCTAGACTACCCATTTTCGTATTTCCCCAATCCTATTATTTCCCTAAATTCTTCCTCAAGTTCCATGCCTCTAATATCTCGAGTAAGAGAGCTATAATCTCCCCTAATGGTGAAATCCTTTTCACCATTACCCCTGAGAATATAAACCAAATGTTGCAGGTCCCACACAGTGAATCCCTGACTCCCTTTTCCATTGATGATCTTTAAGAAATTTACCAGAAGCTCACTGTTCCCCAAAGAGCCGGGATTTTTTAAGTCTTACTGCCTGAAGATTCTGAATTACCCAAGAAAAACCCCCCTTGTCCCTCTTATATTTTCCCCCAAAGAACCAGACAATTCATCTTTGTCTTGTCTTGCCTACTTAGGTACTTCTCAAATGAATGGGTAGATGAGCCTATTTTAGGGTTTCTATCAACCCTTTCCATAGAAGAAGGACTTTCATTCATCTTTGAGTATGGTCACTTTCTTGTAGATGTAATACATGAACAATTCCTTCAGTTTTTAACTGAAGGAATGTTCAAATATTCTTCCATTCTTATACCAATGTTTGTTTTCTTTCAGATAGACAAGTTTCCTTTTGCAGTCCAAAAACTCAATCAGGAAGGAGAGCCTCAGTCCATAATCTTTTGGAATTCAATTATCAGAAAACAATCACAGGAGTATAGGTTCAAAGATTTTATAGATCAATTTTTATATCCAACAACTTTTTTGTTGAATGACTAGTAGATTCCCAGGATCAGTGATGACATTCAAAAGGTGTTGCATCTCAGTGAGCGAGTGAAGGCAGGAGATTGGTATTTGTACTATTCATTTATAGAAATTAGGGTTTATGGCTCTAAGATGCCACCCTATAAATTGCCAAAGTACCTTCCTATGAGGATATTTTCCTTGGAGTAAATTAGGAAAATAATCCAATTAGACAACATTCACTTTGTGGCAGCTAAGAAGAATTCCCAATTCATAATCAAAACATAAATAGGGACATTCATTGGTAACAGCAGAGAAGCAGAAGAGGATGCAAACCTCCTACTAAAAAAAAATGAATTTCCCCCTTAGCTTCACATGGCATTATGACCCCGATGGGGTAATTTCTAAGCTGAGGGTGGAACAAAAGACAACCCCATATGTACATAATTAGAGACTAGAGATTGAAAAATACATGAATAAACAGAATTGGTTAGAGAACACATTGCAGGAGGCAGAAGATCAGGTGATGTCTAGAACCGCTTCAGAGACTCCTACCCCTAAAGAGAAGACTAAGAAAATACCAAGAAAGGATGACTCCCCTTCAATGATGGAATTCTAAGCCAAGGAATTCAAGATTCATTCAAAGAAGACAAAGAAAAGCTCCAAGGTAGATTTCCCACCATTGGAGGAAACACTGGGTACTATTGTGCTCTCTGGCCTTCAGACTTTAAAGTTTGGTAGTAGCACCATTGATTCTCCATCATCCTCAACCACCAAAGAGAATCCTGCTAAAACACCTCGTACACCAGAGTCATTTACAAAATAGAGGTAGTTGGATATATTTCAAAGATACAGAGAAATTAAACAGAGGAATGAAGCCCTCCATGCTAATATTTATGCTCAATCCAGGAAGTAGTCTCCCTCAATTCAACACACGCTCATTTCGGCCTACGACACAGAGAAAGGAAGAAATCATATGGCATTCTTACAAGCACAAGTACCTCAACCTAGATCAGCAGCTCATTTCAAGCAGACTACATTTGAGTTTGAGGAAAAGGATTTCCATCCTTTGGATCATATGGACATGCACAGGAAAATAGGAGAAATGGTTTATTCAACCTTCACACAGACTGCCCTTACTACTTCTAAACTACAGTTGTCTTTTAACAATGTTCAATCACAGCTCAAACTGAAGAAAGTTTACTCTCTGACCAAAGACAACATAACTAAATATTTGGAAGAAATGGTGATCAAAGCAGGTTTTGATCCAGATAATTCAAAGGTTATGGAAGATATTATTAAGATGAAGAATTCTAACATAGAATCCCTGAAGAAGAAATTGAAACTGCCTGCCACTGAAGATCCCCAGGCAAAGGAATTAGGAGAAACAGAAATACAGAAAGAAGAAATGTTGGAGCTCCTGGTGGAAAAGAGTACATAGATTAAGGAAATGGCAGCAGAGATGGATAAGTTGATCAAAGATAAAGAACAGAGTTCTCAACTTGATATGGTTCCTCTTGATGTAGTGCCTATTGCATCACTACTTCAAACAGACATTCCTACAACAACTACAACAATAGGAACATCGTCCTCAACAGTAACTCTTTCTTATTCAATTACAGATGATTCAATTAAATTGGCTCAATCAATGGAAAACATATCGATATAAGGAGAAGAAATTAAAAAACTGAGAGAAGATGTAAAATTACTTCAGGAACAAAGCACTAGATATGAGAATTCTCTCCTGACAGAGATGCAGAAATCACAGATTCTTTCCCAAACATTGCAGCAAATGAAAAAGGAGATTGCCATGGGTAATACCCTAGCCCAGGTTAAAGAGAAAATTTTGAAAAGGATAGAGGAAGCCATGGTAGAAATCTGGAATACAAATTATGTTTGAGCAGAAGGAATTGATTGAGAGATCTAATGAAGCTATTGGAAAAAGCAAAGTGCAGTTGGGTGATAAATCTAGTGAAGCTAGAGAGCTCATCAAGTTCCTTAACTCTGAAAAAAAGAAGGAACTAGAAGAACTAGAGATTGAGGATAGAACTGAAACCATACTAGAGGTCAAAAAGGTGTTGACCAAGAGAAATTTGATCAGGCAGCTAGAAGAAAAGTGTCAAGTTCTAGACATTGGTGTACAAAGGTCCTTCAACAAGATGGAAGCTCTCTACAAAAAAGGACTTCCCAGTTTATTAGTAATCAATGACAAGCTCAGCACAAGGTCATAATATAGTCAAATATTGTTGACCAAGGCTAAAGATGCTTCTAAATTTACAGAAGGAAGGATCATAATGACAGGAAAAGCGTTTTTAGAAGCATTGGCATATGATTTGGACATCTAGTATGAAATCAAGCATATCTTTATTTCCAAACCAACTTTTTCCAAATACACTGGAGTGGACGACGTCTACAGGATGTTACTCAAGACATCTATTCCCAATGAACAGTGTTGGGATAAATTATGTGAGTTACTGGAGTAAGCATATGACTTCATTGTACAACTCGGCATCAACAACACAGCAAGATTCGGAGGGCCAAATATTCAGCAACTCCACCAATCTAATGCCACCAATTCAAGCAGTTCCAATTTTCCTAAATTGTTGTAACAGTTAGATAGATTTAGTTTAGGAATTCCTAAATACATCCTAGTTAATTTTGACAGGATATTTTATAAATAACTTATAAATACTTCTCTTTTTGAAGTATCAAGGGTTGATTTTTTCATTCCATAACGTTATTGCACTTTTTCATTTGATGCGTTGATCAGTAATAAAAAGGACATTCTTCATAGGATTCATGTGTTGGACTATTTGGTGAAGTGATTCTCTCACTATCTATGTGTTATTCTTTTGTTTCCATGCTTATGTTTTCTTTAATCTAAATTATTTTACAGAAATTTGATGAACAAAATTTGTTGAAAAATACACTCTAATTCTGGTTGTGGATAATTTAAATGTTTTCTTCTGATATCATGTTAAATAATTCTTAATTACTATTTAACTTCAATTGGACTTATATATCTTTTCTTCTATCACACTTCATTTAAACATAAAGGATCCAGTTAGTTCATCTACCTTTCCCTATGAAACTCCTTTGAAAATCTGAAACAGATCCACGTTAAGCTACAGAGTCCATAGCCCAATGGAAGTTTCAGGCATTTAATCAACCAATCAATTTTAAAATCAAACTCTGAACTCTCATAACTAGCCTAATATCTTAATACAACAAAGTTAAATCTGATAGAAAGATCCCTCTTTGAAGCTGCCAGGGCTAGATCCCAGCTTCCAAAGTGGTTTTTTGGTTACCTCTGTGGTTCTCTTTTGCAACCTCGGAAAATTACAGAGTGCTAACATATGGAGCTTTATAAATATAGCTTGATACAGTATTTACAATAACACACACATATACACATATGCACATTTTCTCAACCAGCAAATAAAAGAATATGATTCCTTCGTCCACAAAAAGGGAATCCAGAGGCTCACACCTCCACCCTCAAAGTAATATTAGGATTCACCTCCTTCCGAGGAAGTTCGGAAACCACTACAAGTTCAAATCTGCATCCAATGGTCATCGCTATAATCCAGCACCACTTTTCCTCTCAGTGAACAGTTACCATCTCATTGTTCCAAGGCACACTCCCAATTTGAATCTAATTCTAGCAATGCTAATGACCAAAACAAATCCTTCCCTGGCCTTCCCTTCTCTGCTACACAGTCCCTCGGGTAATCTAATAACCCCTTCCGTGCAGTCACACACCTTCCAATTTTTGTTGGCACCCCCATCCCAGGCATTGCATCCCTTGGTAATGATTCCTCACATCAGAAGATACAAAAACCAAGGGATATCCCTTCCTCAAAACCATCATACCGGTCATAGCATGCCCATTCATATCAATGGACACTATTGGGTACCAGTGCCCCACAATGGCCCTGCTCCTAAATACTTTACTAGCATATTATTGCTTGTTCCAATTCCTTTTTCTATTGTTTCTAATTCTTGTAGTAAGTTTCAACCACCCAACCGGCCATTTGCATTCTTTCCTGCACCAAGCACATAAATTCCATTAGATTTAGAAAAAAAATTGACATAACTTCAAATCATACCTCATTGGTGGCCCGTCAATCAAGTATACTTGCAATTTTGTTTTCTTCTTGTCACAACGAGTCAAACTAGCAGCATATTTGACCAAATCATCATGTATAAACATATCACATTAGGTTAGCTCAAAACACAACCATCATAGATCAAAATCATAAATCACATGTAATCATCATAAACCAGAATCATGGATCACATGTAATCATCATAGACTAGAATCATAAATCACATGCATAATAAAACTAAAATAAAATACTAATACTTATCATTTAATAAATCCTTAGTTTCTACCTTTGTATTTATTCCATAGGCACACTGGATCAGTTGCCACACCCAAAAAACACTCAGTGCCTTCTCCTCAACCATGTGCACATACACATAGTGTGCATCACACGCATACAACCACACACAGCATACAACACCATGCAATACATGCACCTACACCTGACATACAACACATACACCTACACCTAGTGTACAACAAAACACAATACATATGCCTACATCCGGTGTCCACCACCACACAATACATACACCTACACCATATGTACAGCACAATACATATATGTACACAGAGTACAACACAACAAATACACATGTCATGATACCACGACTACACAATGCACATACATAGTAGCGCATGCCCACAACGCAGCATGAATGACATGCACACAATACCACATGTACACCAGTACCATATGTACAACATGTACACAATACCACCTGTACACAGAACCACATGCACAATGTGCACACAACATCACATGTACATGGCACCACCTACATAACCTATACATAGCGCCACATGTACGTTGCACCACTTGTACAACATGTACACAATACCACATGTACACAGTACCACATGCATGGCATGTACACAAAACCACATGTACATAGCACCACATGCACGACATGCACACAACACCACCTGCACACAGCACCACATGTACAACAAGTACACAACACCACATACACACAGCACCACATGTACAATCATGCACACAACACCATATGTACATAGTACCATATGTACAACATACACACAACACCATATGTACATAGTACCATATGTACAACATGCACACAACACCATATGTAAATAACACTGCATATACAACATGTACATAACATCATATGTACATAACACTACATATCCAACATGTGCACAACACCATGTGCACACAACACCGCATATCCAACATGCACACAGTACGATATGTACACATCATCGCATATCCAACATGTACATAACACCATATATATCCAGCACTATGTATGTAATATACATGCAACACCATATATACAACAAACATACAACATCATATGTACACAATACTACATGTACAACATTACACATCATCATAGGTACAATCACTTAATATACAACATTCATGACATATACACAACAATAGCATTGCACATCCAAAACCATACTGCCTCTACCAAGCAACCTTGCTTCTAGTGTCTCTCCACCATCCATGCTTATCTTAGCATGACGCAAAGCACATTTTCTTCATTTCGTTGATGTAACCTTCAGTGTTACCTGCCATAACATAAATATAGGCATAAACAAACATACAATATCATTTCATATCCACATGATAATGAACTCGTATATTTGTCATGACTACTCTTCCCACTTTATTCCTCATAAACCAGGAAGCTCTTCATGTCATTCACCTGCATAAGAAATCATTCCTCCACAAGAATGATTCCTAAGGACATTGTCATATAGAAACATACATACATACATATATATACATATAAACATTAGCATAAAACAATCATGATCCATGATGACCCTGTCATACATGACATACATACATACATACATATATAGACGTCATCATAATCATGATCACAACATAATTACCAAATATCATAAGGTCAAGGTTAAGAGAACTCCCTTTATCCCAATGGACCAAACTAATCCAACTGGTTGTCATATTCTTTCCTTCAACTGCCCTTTACTCATGCACTGAGCTTCATCGGAGTCTCATATTACCTTATGGGTTTCATACATATCTCCAAGATTTTCTTCAAGTTTCTTCCTTCCCAACCAATTCCCAAGACCCTAAAAACATAAAAGGCAAGAACAAGAAACAAACAAGAAGAAAAACATGAAAACCAATAACAATACGACACCACAAAAAAAGTGGCAAGGCCTTGCACCAAACATAAATAAACTGCAAATAAAGTGAAATAAATCACAAATAGTCGAAAGCACAAGACTAACAATAGACACCATGACTCAATCCCATGGTTCCCAAGGAAATATCAACCCAAGCCTTCTTCAAGATTTCATGGCAACCTCTCTTTCCATGCAACTCCCTACATCACACTACCATAAACACATAATTGTCAATGTATAAATATATATAACAATATACTAGTTAGCTTATCGTGTTATGCCAAGCACATTGCCTTGTATTTGAACACATTTGTGCCATGTCTCAATGGACTGAAATTCCCTTGACAGATCTAGCTATTACTAGACACTAAGTGCTATACTTGTCAAATACATGTCCATGAATATAGCACATATCAACATAATTTCAAACAAATTAGGGTTAAGAAGACTTCATGTATGCAAAGCACTCATTCATTTGGAATTGTGGTTTCCAATCATATCCAAAGGAATTCTCACCTAATTCCTTTCTTTTACCTTTACCTTGCTGCAACTGAGTCTTACTATGTATTGTCACATCACCCAATGGATAGTTATATAAAAAATTCAACTATTACCTTGTCATGCTAATACCAAGCATGTTTTCTACAACTTCTCATACATGTCAAACACATATTTCAAATATCAAGGCAATCATATCTATCAATTTGAAATCAACCTTTACCAAGAATAACAATCATGTCATAATCTATAGTCAAATCATGGTCATTAGACATAATGCTACAACTGTCACCTATTACACTCAAGTACAAGTCAGATATCTCAACACTTATGTGTGAGTAAAACCATCTTAAAAAAAGATCATTTATTGATGCAATCTTATAGATACATAATCATATCACACGATTAATCAAACATTCAACAACAGAGAGACGACATAATAAACACCAACACTCGAACACCAAATAGATGGCATAACAAAACATTCAAGCACAAAGTAGATGACATAAGCAATCTCATACCTTAATGTATCTCATGGGAGGCTATCTTGTTTGTGAAATCAATCTAGCTAGCGTGATATAACTTCACAACACATAAGCTCAAACACAAATAAGATCATGATGTCCATAATAGTCACTAGCTAATCTGTTCACATCATAACTCATAAACAATTATCACTCATACATAATAATCACATCTGCACAGTCAATCTATATTAGTATGACATAATATCACAGCATATTAACTCATACCTGAATGTCATAACCCTAACCATTTGCATATACCAATCCAAATTAGTATGATACATATAACATAAAGATCTTAATTTAATAACCCTCATCATCAAGTTACTGGCATATAACAACAACAAGTTATATATCATGCTCATCAACAACATATAACCTAATCATAAATCTAACTACCATACAACAACAAAAATTTAAACTATAACATACTCATTAACAATATAACATAATCATCAAGTTATCTAACATAAAACAACAATAGAAATGCATACAACCACAAGTTACTATCATTCATGACTATCTAACACATACATATGACTACACTAATAAACTAGCATCTACCATGTATGTAACCACAACAAAAATAAAATGACAAACATGTATATAACCCTAATGCATATAACAATCCATTAACTAACATACCTGCATGTCGAACATACAATACTTGTATGACGATCTTCTCTTACGCCAAAAGTCCAGTACTGTAACCTTGCTCTAATAGTATGCATCTCTTGCTCTATGTCAGCCAAGACATTAGCATCATACCATAGAAATATCATCATGATGACCTAATTGCATACAATGACCTCACAAAGCATGTTTTACCTACCATACATGCATAACCATAACCATGACAATGCATGCATAACAACATATAGACATTGTCATGCATAGAAAACGCATATACAACTGACATGCATTCATGACAAACACATTCTGACAACAACATCATCAACTCCCACATGGTGACACAACGACAACAATGACCACCACCATGCATACACAACAAGTACATGGTATTACAACACAAGAAACACATACGCAACTGACACGAATGCATGACCAAAACACAACCCATCCAATTTGATGGGTGAACCATGCTCTAATACCACTCTGTAATGCCCTCCTCCCGCATCTACCCATGTAACCGGTCAACCGCGGTAAACATGTGATGATAAGTTACTATGATATGATTCGACTCCCTATGTGTCAGTTAAGGAAGTGGAACCAATGGAACACATCACACAGACCTTCCACATCAGTAGCAGAACGCTTAGAATCCATCCCAACTACTTAGGTAACCAACCCATGTGACCAACTGAAGTTTTAATGCATCAAACCCCTAGACGCTCCCTTGATATGGACCAGGGTGTGTCTAGGAGGCTCCATATGCTCCCATAGCAAGGGCAAGCAAGCGTCTGAGGACTGTTTTCCCCCATGTTGTGCCTGTGACTCTGGAATTTGTGCCTCTTTAAGGACCATAGCCCAGGTCACTACCCAGAACTCAATGACACCTTCAGAAATGAAATTTCACAGCAGAACAAAGATACGTTTGCAAAAATATCAACAAGGACTAGACTGGACCCCTACTATCCATGGTAGGAATTTCATCAAACATGTCACAAACATGAAAGCTACAGGTCTTAGTAGCATAAATGATCATAGGGATCTCATACTTATCTAAGAACCGCTAAGAAGCATTGATTCCTCAACACATTATCTGTAATTTCATCTATTAGGTCATAGATACATTGTTCATTCATTTACAAGTAAAAACATGATGAGATCCATACATAGCCGTTGTCATAATACATGTTCATAACAAGCATAATAACAATAGAAATACCAAGGAAACAATAGACCAGTATAATACTCATGAAATAACAAGGAGAAATAACCTCATATTAATGATGCAAAAGCCAACCAGGTTTGGGGCTTACATGAACCACTCGACCATAGACATGGATAAGCCAAATCTCTCTTCATCTAGTCACCCTTGTGCGATATTCTAAGCATGAATGTGGGATCTCATGGAACAATCCATCAAAACCAAACCAGGGCTTCCAGAGTCCAAACCACCTCAACCACCAAATGGTGATTCCACCTCACGGTCAGACATCAAAAACCATCACCGGGTCAGCCTATACCCAAGTTGTCCAGGGCTTCAGAGAGTTTTTTCCAACCTGGCTTCAAGGACTAGTAATTCAACCCATGGTTGTTGTCGATCTCCATAGAGTTTTTCCAACCAAGGCTCCACGACTAGTAATTCAACCCACAAGTTTTGTTGGGCTTCAGAGTGTTTGTCCAACCAAGGCTCTAGTAATAGTAACTCAACCCACTAAGGGCTCAGAGTGTTTGTTCAACCAAGGCTCCAAGACTAATAACTCAACCAAAGTTGTTAGAGGGCTCCAGATTATTTTTCCTACCAAGGCTCCAGGACTAATTACTCAACCCAAGCCATTAGAGGACCTCTAGAGCATTTGTACAACTAAGGCTCCAAGAACTAATAACTCAACCCATATCCATAAGTAACATGAGAACCAACCAGAAAACAAAGAAATGAACCCACAACACCATGGCTATCCAAGAAATGGAAAGGCTAGGAAAATGCACTACCAATCTATGGAATTATCCATGCCAATGACAGACCATGACCAATAAACCACATGCATATGCCACGCATGCCAAAACTAGTGAGGAAAACATACATGCAACTTAGTACCTGCAAGTAAAACCAATTGTAGTTGTTGATCCTGATGTCCTCTTGTTCTTTCCTACTCTTCCTTTGACTTATTTCTCCAAGCATCCAAGTATGCCACACTCTCCAAGAGTTCTCCAAGAAAAATCTAAATGTCCAAGAGTATGAGAGAGAGAATAGTATGAGAGCTCCAAAATTGAGCTAGAAAAAGGTTACACTGGCAAAAGTTGAGCAAAAGCTTTCCCACTAATCCTTAGAAGCCTTTTTATCTATGAGTCCTCTATTTTCTTTAATTTCCATTATTTTCCTTCATTTTCCTCCTCACATGAAACATGTGACCTTTCACCTTCCTTTTCTCCTAATTTCCATTATTTTCATAAATAAATGTGCCAAAAATGCCATTTTGCATTTCCAAATCCTTTGTCATTGCCTTTTCCAAATTCCTTTAGCCATAATAACAAAAGTGAACACCCACTAGGATGTTTTTCCCTCCATTCATCTTGGAATATGTGTCCCATGACCTTGGTCCTATATATAGTTTTACATGAATTTTTAACCAGGGTTGTTACATTTACCGCTCAAACTAGTAGGGGACCTAGAAGGGAACCCTAAAAGTGAAACTACTAGGTCAAGGGAAACAATGGAGCTATAGCCCACTATCACCTCAGTTAAAGCTACCTACTTTTTATGGACATTCACTAATGGGAGGAGACCTGGTATAGGGAAACACTTATGAATGATAAGTCAATATTATAAATATGAAGTGGTTCCAATGACCCTTTCCTAAGAGAAACTCAATTTTAGGGTTTTCTTTCTTTACAATCAAGGTGTAGGGTTCCCTAGAGAAGGGTAACGAGTTTTTGATGGTTAGGTTTAAGGGGTATGGCTTGCACAGGAGCTCCCTAGTCCTTAAAATCCTTGTGAAACTTAACTTCCCAAGTGGCCTTTGAAGAATGAACCTTGATAAGGAATGGGACCACACGGGACCAAGTGGACCCCAAGTTAGGTCAAGGGGATACGATTGATCAACCAATGATGTAATTAACCTAATTAGGGAGGAGAGGAGATCAAATAAATATTTTTTTAATGAATGGTAAGGAAATGATCCCAATGAGGTTATTAGCCTAAGGAAACAAAGGGAAAATTTTGGTCTCAGAGCTAGGGCTTGGGATATCTCGGGATCCAACCATCAAAATGGCTTCAAATTTGGAGGATACCTAAGATACTCACCAACGTAGCCAAGAGATTGAAATTTTTGAGTGGATGGTTTGCAGGTAAATTGATGCCCTATGAGACCTAATGGGGCTAGGCTTAGAAAGAGAAGGAGGTGAAGGAGAAATACACTTTAAAGTTGATCAACAGGGGAGAATCAGTGCTTTTTCCTTTGGGAGATATGGAGTCATGGAAGATTTAGGGTTCGAATTGATCCCAACTTGTAAGGGAGGCCCAAAAATCAACTTCGCTAGGCTTTAAGGCTTAATGGAAGTAGCTTTAAGGTCATTTACATTTTGTTTAGAAATATTTGGTGACTTATCACGAAAAATTCAACAAATTTGTCTCTAGGAACATTGATTCATTCAAACATGGCCAATACATGATACAACACTATTTAGAGATTTAATTTCCAAAATTTCGTACAAGGAAAAGCATAAAATCAACCCTATAATTGAAAAAATATTGGCATTATGAATGTAGAAAAATAAACAAGAATAGCATGGAAACAGCACTTAAATGTACAAAGAATATATCCAATCCCAAATATATGCCAACCATAGAATCTCCAAGAAAAATAAGAATATCCAAACATCGAAATTCATCCATTCATCCTAAAATTATCATCCTCAAAAGCCTTAGCGAAAATCTCACAAGAAGATATGATCCAATCCAAGTGATGATGAGAGAATGAATCAACTCGTCATCTATTTATAAAATGTCTAATGAATTTGATTTAGCTAATGTGGGCCTCACTTAGCCCCTAGAATAAAATAATGTGCAAAATAACAATAACAATGGTGACAAGCCCACCAAATAGCTCAATAACACATACATAAGCCTCTTAAGAGGGTTGAATGATCATCAAAGTGAGTCGTTGGGCCTTTGAGAAGGCCCGATGAAGTCCAGGGTGTATCATAATGGAGAGAAGGACTCCAAACATAGTGGACAAGGGGGTAGGCCCCTTGTAATCCAATCAAGAACCTGTTGTGCTCCCAAGTGGGTGTGGGGGAACAAGGGCATCCTCGTGGATCTCAAAATGGATAAAATATTCATGTAAACTATCTGTAAGGGTTGGAGTGATGACATAAACCATCCATGTATAGCGGGAGATATCTTAGAGCATCTGCCACCTGTATGGTGCAACTATGGAGTCGGTTGGGCACGGTGGACCAGGTACATCGTCCTCATCCAAAAGGTGGAACACGAGCAATCAATGAACATTGTTGGGGATCCATGAAGTGATATATGCTATGGTGGAGGCCCACGGCTCTCAATTCTCACCGTACAAGTGCCAATGTAGCCCTCTTCAAGACTAGGAACCTATATAGGCAGACCAAGCCCTAAATGAATACCCACCTGCAATCCTGCATGAGGTCCAATGCATACCCTTGCCCTCTAATATAAAAATTCATTAGAATAATAAATTAATAATGCTTACAAGTTATGGGATAAATGGGGCACTTCATGGTGGCATGCCCTTCCCTAGTGGGCTTTAGCAAGTACAAGTGTCTCCAAGCTCAAAAGGGGTTAACTAAGGACCTTATTAGGTGGTTTCAACCTCTAAAGGGGGTGGCATGTCCATAGTACACCCTTTAAGAGGTAGGTGGAAAATTATGGGATGGAGTGGGGATCAAGGGAAACATCTAGAACACATATCAAGGGATATTGGGTAGCTATAACAAGGGAAGCCCACACCTAGGTATCTGAGTTTAGGAGAGAGAAAATCATGGTACAAGAGTTACCTTGGCCTTTGTTTCTACACCCTTCTTCACATGTTATTTCCTTTGATTTATTTTTCTTTATAACTACTCGCGGCTCCAGGGGATGGAGAGAATGATGTGCAATATGTAGCAGTGGACACCCCCTTGAGTTGGGGCAGTTCATTTCCCACCAGGGGTCAGGACAATCATTGGTTCCTTAATGAAGGAGGGGGTTCACCTAGGGACCATAGGAACCTATTTGGTATGGAGAACGATTATCTTCCTTATTCAAAGGTATCGCCGCATTGGACCCCAGTTCATAATGGGACAGCAAGGCTACTTGTTTAATCGTCATCACCCCCCCCTCATGGCGGGGGTTCGAGGTCAACGCCTCTGAAGCTAAAAATATATGTAAAAGTGCCTTGTAAAATATTGTAATTTCATAGTCAAACTGAGTTGTTCATTAGGTGGATGATCTAACGGTAGAAGATATGTTTAATTTATGGCTTTTTTCCCTAGAATGCAACCCCTCGCTATATATGAGGGAATTGTATTATGGTTGTGTACACGTGTATTCTGAGTGAGAAAGAGAGAGGATACTATGTGAGAGCGAAGAGGAAATTATAGTGGATCTGTTGTAGGTTGTATCTCTTCATTTTGCTGGATAATATAAAAGGAAGGATTGGTCGTTTTTCCATGGACGTAGCCCAAATTGGGTGAACCATGTATATCTGTCTCTCTTCTTTTATGTGTTTTATGTGTTTGTGTTTCTACAATATTTTATGTGTTCTATTTCTCTCTAATATATAATTTTCTAATAGGACCAAGGTGATGGCCATGAATAAGGGGTAGAGATCATGTTCGACTTTTTCCCACGTACTAAATTTGTATGTCCCGATCATATTTTGCATTTTGTGGTACATTTCTTATTAAGAGTGGCAAAATTATGTTTTTTACTTTCTTTTCAGCTACACTAACCTCTAAGGCATCGTGCTAAGTCTTGCCCAAGGTGTGGACAAGGGGAGGGGGAGGATAACCGTATGTGGACCTAGATGGGAAAAGATATTAATGATTCTCAAATTAATGATGCTCAAATAAGTGGAGGGAGTAATGTAGGTGGTGTCGAGAGGCAGGACCATGCAACCAAAGTCAAGATTTCCCATGTAGTTCCAACCCTAACGCTAGTGTCCAATAGAGGAGATCCCACAGGACTAGGATACAAAGGTAACTATTAGCACTTAGAAAGTTTCTCTTGGTTGTAGGAGAGAAACTCCCTAGGTAACCTTTTCACTCCAAATTTTAGATTCAAGGCTAGCCCCTTCAATCTAGAGAGGTCTTTCTCTGACCTTTACACTGTGGCTAGATCTTTAGATGAATTGTGTAGATATAGGGTTTGGTTGGGCCTGAAACAAATGGCTCATTGGGTGATGGAGTCAAATAGATATGGTTTAGATAAGTTTACCAAGATGACTGCATATCTGATCATGATTGATAAAGGCAAGGTGGATAGCACATCCTAGACGTTTGTCATTTGTTGTAGATGGATGAAGAAGAAGAGAAAAAGTCCACTACCTAGGGCATACATAGCGAATCCTATGGTAGCTTTAGAGGATAAATATGGGAACCTTTGAAAAAGTCAGAGCATCAAAGAATAGATTGATTTTGAATCAGTTATCTTTTCCAAACATTCAGAAGGAATGCATTCATGAGATTATCAAAGGAGAAATTGAAAAACATAGAGAAAATACATATTAAAACCAAACTATCTCATGGATCTTTATATCACTTGTCAGAACCTACTGATCTTGGCATATGAAATAATTAAAGTATTGAAACACACACAGGCAGTGACTATGTTTTTCAGAAAAACCAACCCTTTCTTCATATTATTGATGAAATATATAGATCATACAATAGAGATAAGATCCTTGAAGTATGGTAACAATAATTAGAAAATATTTACATAATATTTTAGAGTTTAATTAACAAAAATCACAGAAACAATATCCTCTTAGCTATTCGAATCCCTGATTTGATACATAATCCTTGGTCAAAACATAGCACAAGGTTGATATACACTCTTGCTGTTAGTATCCCAGAAGAATAGTGAGTTGTATGCTACAATATAGGATATGGAACAGTCTCCTGCTTTACAGGATTGATCTTTGAAGCTAAATTTGTATTCCCTCCTTGTAGCCAACTGATGCATGAACTTGGAAATGATGCCAAAATTGTGTAACTATCTGCCTTCTTTTTTGCTTTCTCTCCTCATGTTGAATTGTAATCCTCAGGCCACAAAAATATATGATATCTTACCGCAATATACTCAAAATAATTATTGCTTGATGATGAACCATGGGTAAACCAAAATGTTAAATATCTATTAGGTTTTGGTGCAGCAAAATTAGGGTTTGTGTTATACGCTACCCTTGAAGTCAACTAATCACCTTCCTATGTCTTATGTAACTTGAGCAAGGGCATCCAGCTTATCTTGACGCCTTGTCACCCTTCTGGTATATTTTTTTGGACTTTTATCAGCTTTTAGGGGTTTTTCTTTGATCTTCTTAGCATACTCTATTTTTCTATCTTTTTTCTACTCTTTGTAGTTTACTCTATTTTTTCTTCTTCATCAAGGATGGCAACTGTTTATCTGAACTCAGGATTCATTCTAGCTTTGAAATTCAACTTCATTTTGTTAGTAGGATGAGTATGAGGTCATTTTCCCTAAAACCTAACCTTTGTCCTAGCTTCCTCATTCTTTGTTTCAACTTTTTGTTTACCCGGTTTTCTCTTTGAGATTTGTTTTGTTTATTCCTCCTCTATAATAATTCTTTGTTGGCTTCTTTGGCTTCTAGTCCGTCCTTCATAAACCTCAACCTTTGGCATCTTCACAGGGACTTCCTCATGTTTTTCAGTGTAGGGTTGGCTAGATTCTCCTTTGGTTTCTTGGGATACAACTTGAGAAGGAACTCTATTTTGGCCTCTTTTTGTTCTTCTAGTTACAGGTGGGTTTGGGTTCCTTTGCCTCATTCGCCTCAATTGTTCTACTTGCTTATTCAACTTGTGAGTATATAAAATATTAATGAGACTGTGATGACAAATATCATGAGCTTGTAATTCAGGTCTCTTCCTTGCCTTAATACACATTTTCAACAAATTATGATGTAGTAAATATGGAAAAATCATTTTCCTAAAACTTGTTAAGTGACAAAGAAACCTCATATGGTATAGGTAAGCTTTGGAATACCTGCCTTCGCAGGTGAAGAAAAGTTGGATAGTTCTGAGTGCAACAACCCATTAAGGTTTCAGTTTACTTTGGATGACCCCTGCATCCTAGCCTTAATTTTGGTAGTCTTATTTCAGGAAGAAATTTAAATCCACATTCAACAACCTCTGCTTCTTCAACCACCTTTCACCTTATGTTGGAAAACTTGTTGCTTCAATAATCTACTCTTTTGTGACAAGGAAATATAATGTCCTAATTCTAATTGTATTTCCATCAAATTAAAGATAAAATCATGGTACCATTTGATGTTGTACCCATTAAAATGCTTAAATATCGGTTCCCAACCTGCACTTCTGAAAAGATCAAGCATTTCAAGGTACACTTCAAAGTACATGCCATCAGGTTTGAACCTCTTCACGTGGCCAAACCGACCCATTTTTCCCAAATCCAAGACCTACAACACATCCACTATCCTTGAAAACCCATAACATAGGACTGCAAGACAACTAGCACCCTTTCTGCATTGGAAAACAACAAAACTAGGTTTGCTGGAAAAACCGTTTTTAAGCAAAACAGGGAAAGTAGGGTTTGATTTAAAACGACTCAAATGGGCTCAAAAATGTTGTAAAATGTCACATCATTCATGAGAAGGACAATTATTTTACAAACCACCACTTGAGCGTTAAAAAAAGATGACTTAACGGGTCAAAAATCAAGTTTTAAATTTTTTTGAACAGCAATACGAAAACATTTCATAGCGCCACTCGATTTTTTGTTGTAGGTCAATCACTAAGTGAAGTTTTGCATATACTTAGGTTTAGGTAAAATAGTTTTAATGACACATTTACCTAGGCTTATCAAACCTTATAATGAATGCAACACCCCCCTTTACATGATTTATGACTTGTTGAAAGATACGCTGACATCAATGACATGAAATGAAGGTGTAAACCTTATGCTAACATTAACCACAAAATTGGGAAATGGAGACAAGAATACAAGCCTAACCCACTCTTTCCGTTGAATCCCCCACCAATTCATGCCCAAAAGTTCCCATGAAAATTAAGGAAAACTACTTAACTATACCAATGAAAAGTCATATCTTTGGGGTCGGAAGGCCCATCTTCAACAATGCATTCGTAATAGATGGGCGAGGGACCACATGGTTGTTAGCCTCACTCTCACATAAAAATAATAATAAGTCCAAAAATATTCAAAATAATTAAAATTATGAAACTTGGATTTATTCCTACATATCTATTCTAAAATGGGTTAGTTCCTCAAACTAGGGAGTTTGTTTAGGTCTAGTTTGTTGAGAGATTCTCTCCAACAAGTTAGGCTCCTAGATTAGTGTGTGGTTGAAATATTTACTTAACTAAAGTTATTATGTCCAAGATAAACACACTATCTTGAAACATTCTATTAATGTATTTATATTTGTATCATTATCATTATTTTGTACTAGAGGAATACAATACACTAAAGCTTGTGAAGCCTTTTCTGCCATGTTTATGTCTCTAACATTTTATTTATGTTTATTTTAATATATTCATTTGGCGTCAGAGCAAGTTTGGGCCTAGGCCTTGGCCCCTTCTAGGTCAAGGGAAATAAAGAGTTTGGTGAATGTTTGTTTGTCCAGTAAACAGAGCCCAGTGATATTGTTCTTGGAGCTTGATAATTCAAGCAGTGATCGGTGGCATGACTCAGTGTTGAGGTATATCTAAGGCTGTAGTGTTGGAAGATGTAGTGATCGTTGAAATTTCCGTGTGGAAATATCACTAGTAAGGAATACCTGGATCAAGTGTGAGTATTTCTGATCTGCCATCTTCCATAATCTGATATCTCAATGTTGTTTTGATTACCATATGATCTAGATATTTGATCGCTCAGTGTGCAATGTTGATCTGATCACTAAGATTCGATATGATTGCTGTCCCTACAATTGCTAAGTGGTATGCACGGTAATTATTGGTGGAGTGTGCATCATATTTGAGTGGGCGTGGTTCCATTACAGAGGGATTAGTTATTGTTATGAACGGTCAAGAGATGCGAGTCCTGTTAAAAGAGCCATTGGATCGTCGATTAGTGTGAGGAATAGTGGTGAGTTGGAGTTCTACGAAGCCGTGAACGGATATGTTTGATTGTTTGTAGTATTGTTGGTTTGTCCACGTCTTCAGGTTTTTCAACTGAGTCATCTTCATGTTGAGATTTTATAGTTGAGTTCTCTTCTGAGCAGGTTTTGAATCTGTTGTCTTCACCATACCAAAAAAGAAAAACAAGAGCTAGAGATATTTGTAGCTTCACTAGAGAGATGATGTTGTTCCAGCGAGTCAGTTGCGCATTTCTCACCACAAGAAGTGTTGATTCGATGTGGGAAAGTTTCTAAATGTATTATTCGAGGGCCAAGAATTGAATTTGGGATGAAGTTGGTGGTTTCTCAAAGATAATTGCATAGGGCGGCAGCAGAGCATGGATTTGACCATTGTCGCTTACAACCTGGTTTTGTAGTTGGGAGTTCTTGGTCGATATTGGCCAGGAAGCTCACAACTGAAAAAAAATAAATTATATCCTTCGGTTCGAGGAAGCGTATATGTGTATACGTCCTTGTTTGGGGATGAAAATTTCAAGGTGGTATAGGATGGCAAGGTCGCCATGCTTTCACGCGATAAGTGTACTGGCTCAGGATTGTTGTCTTAGGACATGTATACGTATGGCTTGTTCAGCGCTTCTATGAAGCTCTCGGATGATTACACTGCAGGAATTGTGGTCGTGTTTTATACATGAAATGGGGACATGTTCCATGTTACCCATGATGAGCTCAACTTTGAATTCTTAGGCAATATTCGAAGCCAAAAATGGAGAATCTAGACCAACATTTATGGCAGTGGGAGCACGGCCTATGGACACGAGGAACGATACATGCCTTGTTTCGATCCACTAAAGAGTGAGTGTGGGAAGCGTCTCTATGTATGTGTTGCCTCACCGTTTCCACTTCCACTATACCGCGAATTAGTACATGCTTGGTGAAATGAGTTGTAATCTTGAAATTTTCTTCGGATTTTGTAACTGAAACATGTTGAGCCTGATCAAGTTAACATGTAAATTTTATTTGTTATAACTGATCACTCTAACCACTGTGAATTAAAGTTGGAAAGATTCAAGATGAAGACACCAAGCTTGGATATGATTTTAGAAAAAGTTGATTGAAGCAGTGGATATTAATTGGTTGAAGTGGTAATAGATGGACAAACAAGATAAAAGGTTGTATGTTGAAATAACGCAGACTCAATATTATGTTGTAATGTGAATCACACGTGAATTAGTAAGAAAGTATGATGTTTTGTAGTGATCAGTTTTCTAAATTAGTATCAGAGCCAAATTTCCCTCGCTCTATGGCGAAAAGAACGATCATGTGAAATCTGTCATTACTAAATGTTTGAGTGCAGCATTGGTGTCAATGCAATTTGTGGCAATCAATTTTGTCTCTCGGCACAACTCTGGTGATATTTCAACACTTTCAATATTGAGCAAGAGTTGTGGACCATTGTGTATCACCTACTTATTCAATGTTGTCAACTGAAAATGTGTGCCTAGAAGAAGCTTTGAGCATGGTAACCTGCGTGAAGGAATTTGAGCTTGGATCATGGCACAAATAGAACAAGTTCAACCATTAAAGTTCTTCTCAAATCGTTTTATTGAATTGCTTAAATATGTGTTCAGGATTTTACAGACGCGGTTTGCTGAATTTTCTCTTCTCTTTGGCCTGGTTTGATATTGTTTTAGAGATTTATGACAGTTGAAGATTTTCCACTCGGGTTTACATAAATTTTGGTTTGAGTTGTGCCTTAAATTCTCGATTCATAACGCCTAATGAATGGAAAGCTTCAACAACCTCAACAATAATTCGTGTCAACCCAGCGGCTTTCCGTTCACTAAATGTCCTCTCCCAATAATCTGATCAAAGCGTTCACCCCTAGCACATAGTTCTGTTACAATGTGCACATGTAAGGAATCCTCATAAGCTCCTCAGAGAAGCAAGATGCTATCGACCACGCAAGTGTGTGCTATTGAGAGTTAACCTACGGAGCCCTTTGACGCATTTTTTTCATACCCACCATCAATATGCAATTTCCCATTACAGAAACAACCTACTACCGACTACGCAAGCAGATTTTATGGTTTCGAAGTAGATATCGATGCAGCGGCAGAGTTTCTCAGAACACATGATAGATTTTCTTGACAGATTTTATTCTTTGTCCAAGAATTGTTTGAAGGTTTGGTCTTTGGCTAAGAGATTTTATGGAAAAAAGGGCATGGCCGCAGATGGGAACTGGTGGCGAATTAGGGATCTGTAGATATTATTAGAGATTACGGTTGCTAATTTTTCTCTAGAAGTGACGAATCATCTTGGTTTGATGGAACTTCTTGAGATATGAGAATGCTCAGAATTATAAAGAACAGAAAGAGCCATACAAAGGAACCCTTTAAATATTTATCATTGTTCCAGCTCCAAGTTTTGAAATACCTCGAGGCCATGTTGTTTCAAGCGCTGGAGCGAACTGTCAGTGTGTCAATCACCGGATTTCGGATGCCCAAATTCTACGGTTGCGAGATAGGAAATCCTGTGTCACCTGAAATAGGGTCCAAGAACTTGATTTCCTCGTCGCTGCCACAGAATTTTTTTGGCAACGGGATTCAAAGGCCAACAAACTGTTGTGCAATAAATTTCACTTCCCAGATTTATATCCCACATTGAATTCCATACCATGTGCGTGATATATAGCTCTGCACATTTTATTGAGATATGAAAGAAAGTATGGATGGATTTGCTGGAGATGAAGACTGCAAATTGTGATTTCTTGTGATTGAAGGTGCCGAAGAAGCCAACAGCGTTGACAAAATCCATGAAGTGACCAGAAGCAAAGAAAGTGTTAGTGTGGAGGAGCCAGCTCGTACAACACATGTAAAAGAGTTCCAGAGTGGAGCCTGTTTGACTGATGTACATGGAGTACCTGGCATTAAAGATCTAAATGGAAGGTCAACCGTATGGGTTTGTTAATTCAAAAGTTAGTTTCATGTTGAGTTGAGCCGATACAAGTGTAGAGAGATGCTAACTATATTGGATCGCTGGAAAATGTATAGCATTCACTCTTAAATAGGAAGAGCGCATATGAAAGTCGTGAAGTAACATGAAATTAGTGCTTATGAGTGGCATTTAAGGTCATATGGTGTGACAAGTATGAGTTTTAAAATATTATTTTAATACTCATAAAAGGGTTATGTTTGTATTTTTAAAAGGGTTAGTAAAGTGAACTTTTTGTAAAATATTATTTTCATACTCATAAAAGGGTTATGTTTGTATTTTTGAAAGGGTTAGTAAAGTGAACTTTTTGTAATAGAGAGCGATAAGGTATAATTTGTATTATTTTGGAGTAATAAGGTGTAACTAATGTTTTTTTTATGAAGTGGTAAGGTGAAATTATTTTTGTAAATTTGGAGTGATAAGTGTAAATTTTTGGAGTGAGTCAGTTAAGTCAAAGTGATGTAAAAAGTTGAAATTTAAGTTAAAGATAAAGTGTCAAAGTTAAATTTGAGTTGCATCAGGTGCATTCTCAGTTGAACCGGACACTCAGGCCTTGAATCATTAACTCAAAATTGATAGGGGGTAAATTAAGTAAGTGAGTCAATCATTTTCATTTTTCAAGTGAGTAAGTAAAGTCATCAAATAATTGTAAAAATACTCTTGGGTGCATTTTTGGTAGTATCAGACACCCTCATCCTATTGACGCAAAAATCAAGCAAGCATGAAAGCAAGCAAGCGTGACAATCAATTGAGAAGACATCAAGCGAGCGAGTTCGAAAAATTAAGTAAGTTCAAGATAAAACAAGCGCCATAATCAAGTGAGTGTGTCAAAAATCAACATGGATAAAGGAGGAAAACGCCTTCAAAGTGCAGAGTTAGAAATTAAAGAATTGAAAGAGTGCAATCATGAATTACACAACACAATTGAAATGTTTGAATGGAAATTAAAACAAAATCAAAACTTAATCAATCAAATGACCAGCACATTAGAAGCAGCAAAAGAACAACTCATATTGAGCTCGTTATGAAAGAACAACTCATTGATGCACTCGAGATTAAACAAAGTGAAAAGCAAGATTTACTAGATGCACCATGTACATAGAAGATAGATGCAATTTTCGACACAAAATACCTCATCCAAACAACAAATGAAATTTGTGACACAAATGATGTAATCCACCAGATTGATGCAAGTTGTGACACAAATGATCTAATCTTCTAGGTTGATGTAAATTGCAACACAAATGATCTCATCCAGCCAGTTCTACTACTAAATGATGCAACTAGTAGTATTGAAAATATAACTGAACAGTTTGATGCAGCATGTGAAATTGGTGAATTGTTAATACAAATGATCGATGCTCAGTATGATACAGATGATTTAATGAATCTAACACAAAATGTCAGCAGCAGCAGCAGGTGTGAAGAACAACATCAAAATTATCTTTCCAAGAAGGTGATCATACCTTGGGAAGAAATTTATTTCAACAAAGATCGACATGGCCTGGGATACAACAAACAAAACACTTTGTATGTTCAAGATTTCTCAAAACCAGTTCATTTTGTAAGTTTCAGTTTTCTAGAAAATTCTCAGAATCTTGTTAAGTGTAACCATTGAAAGATAAATGGTCATATGGAGAGTAAATGTTTCGACCTCCATCCTTGTCACCATTGTGGCAAGAAAAATCATCTATCTGAGAAATGTCAAATGCAGACTAAAGTGACAGTTAATTATGGCTAGATCAACCCTTGGAAATGGAAACTAGAGTTAAAGAAGTTGTAGAAGTCCTACAATCTACTTAAGACAGACGTAAAGTTTCCTCACAAACTTTTCTACACCTTAAAGGGGGGGATTCAATGCCAATGATTGTCTCTCCTTTCAACTGAAAAAGGGGGGAAAGATAATGGAATTGAAGGTGGTTGTCAGATTGAAAGTTTCGACAACATCGAACAAATCATCTAGTGGGCATCATCAAATTGGCCAATGGACATCATCAAAGAAACTAGTAGGCATCATCAAATTTTCCAATGGGAAAGCGATTGGGAATTTGAACTTCAACAAATTTGTCAGTGGGTGTCACCAACATTTTTTCAGTGGACAAGCAATTGGGATGTTGATTGAGAGATTTTGTGGACTTTATTTTGTTCACTTGGATGGTCATTGGACCAAGCAAAGGACATATGGATCCTTTTTGCTTTGCAGCTTGGCATTTGATGGATTTGTCAAGCAAATTTCAAGGATGTATCAAATTTGTAGTTGATTCATGTTTCTTGGTTTGTTCTCTTCAGATTGGAGTTTTCAACATCAGGTTTTGGCAGTTTTTCAGTCATTTTTTTCATTGAGGATCAGCTCAACCGTTTCAGCATGAGGACTTTGAGATGGTACCAAGTTCTTATTTTGGAGTTATGATTGGGGGGGAGTGTAGCTTCAATGTCACATAAAAACAATAATAAGTCCAAAAATATTCAAAATAATTAAAACTACGAAACTTGGATTTATTCCTACCTATCTATTCTAGAATGTGTTAGTTCCTAAAACTAGGGAGTTTGTTTAGGTCTAGTTGGTTGAGAGATTCTCTCCAACTAGTTAGGCTCTTAGATTATTGTGTGGTTGATATATTTACTCAACCAAAGTGATTGTGTCCAAGATAGATGCACTACCTTGAGACAATCTATTGATGTATTTATACTTGTATCATTATCATTTTTTGTATGAGAGGAATACAATACATTGAGGCTTGTGAGGCCTTTTCCACCATGTTTATGTCTGTGACATTTTATTTATTTTTATTTTAATATCTTCAATGGATAGCTCAAGCAACAGATAAAATGGAACAACAAGCTATCTAGGAGTTACAAGGGGTTGTTAATTGTTGGTCGAGTACCATCTAGAAGAAAAAAAATTCCCATATATACTACTTGCAGGAGTTGGGTAACATTTGGCTCTAACTAGGGCATAAGCTCTCGAGAAAGTGGATAAAGCTACTCGAACAAGAGTTCATGAAAACACTAGCAATATCTTGGTTACCATAGACCTGTTATTTACACATTTCAAAGACTAAACGCATGGGAAGCATGTTTTGTGGTATCTTATGATCACCCATGCTTAGTGTTAGGGTGGAAAATCAACATAAAAGTAAATAGTATGCAAATTTAATCTAAATGAAACTAATATACCATGAGAAATATCATATGCTGTTAGTTCTAATGTGAAAATCAGCATGCAATGCATCCTACTCTAACATGCATATGGTGCAATGTCAAGTGTCAACGAAAGAGGTGATATGAATTAACTTGACCAGTTGTGGCCATAGTTCATCGTTGAGTTTAGCAATGTAATACTAGTCCTCCCCAACTTTCCCATGGATCTTGACAGGTATTGGGTCTTTATCAACCAAGACCAAGTCCCCAACCTTATATTCCTTTTTAGGCTTCTAATTTTTTTCTTCCTTTGTAATTCGGTCGCTTGAGAATAAGGATCTCTTGTGAAGGAAGAATGGGAGAAGGCTTCTCGATCTCATGTGCCTCATAGTATGGGATTGGTATTGGCTTAGTGACATGATAAGGGTAAGTAGGTTCTATATAAAGGATGAAGGGAGTTCCATCGGATTATGGGATAGTAGTGTATGACAAGTCCATTTGGAGATGACCTCTAACAGTGGCTCCCCATTTCCTTGATAAGAGAATACCCCATAGATCAGGGATGTCTATGACCACAACATCCATAATAAGTGACACATTAGGTTTCCTAGCCAAAGAAGCACTAAGGTCCTTTATGAGGCCTTCCATCTCCCCAGGCTTGGAGTTAAAACCACTTACCTTCTCATATGGTTGAGTGATGTTAAGACCCAATTGCTTCATGACTTTAAAAGGCATGATGTTTGTGGAAGCCCTAAGTCTAACATGAAATTATGAAATAGGAGGTCATTAACGGCTAAAGTAAGCATGAATGGCTCATAACCAAGGTTGAGATCAGGAAGGTGGATGTTTTGCAAGTCTTTGGATAATTTTTCCTCCTTAAAACCTATGGATTTCTTAATTTATTGTTGTTTTTCTGGAAGCTTCGCAATCTCTTTCAAAGGAAATGATATATTTATTTTCCCTATAGTAGCAACCTATTGCCCCTTTTCCTTCTTGTTGGTGTTCTTTTTTTTTGGGAGGATCCTTTTTCAGATTGACCTTCATTGGGGGATCCTTTTTAAGAGGATTTTTAGGGAGAGGTTCCTTAGGAGAGGCTTGCTTGCGAATTGAGTCATTTTTTTTGGGTTCCTTTGAGGTTGTGGGGTATTTATTGTTGTCCCTTTGTGAATATTGAACCCCTTTGAATATTCGACTATCATCAGCATTAAGAGTGGGATTCTCTTCTTATTTTTAAAGGTGACATCACTAATGGGAGGATGAGTGTATGAACCTCCCAACAAAATGTTGAAGACAATAGATTCTACAAAGTTAGCCTGCTCATTTTCCACTTCATCATCACTCTCATCCTTTTAAATTTTATCATCTTTAGAAGATGAATCTTGTTCCAATGCATTAGTTGCAGCCAAAGTGTTCGAGACTTGGGATGAGCTTTTCTTGTATTCTTCATTTTTCTTTCTAGGAAATCATTTTCCTTTTGGAATGTAACTAGATTTTTTGTCCCTTTCCAATGCAGTGATTTTGTTCATGAAAATCTTATCCTATGAGTTCATTTCTTCACTAATATTTCCATCTTTTTTAGGATGGACAGGAGGGTTTCTTCATGTTGGTCTTTGGGGGTTTCCTTCTTGACCTAGGCTTTGGCATTAGGGTGGTCATTGTCATCCATTTTAGAGATTCGTATGTTTTATTCCACTTCCTTTGCTATCTCTTTAGCCTCTGCTAATGTGGAAGGTTTCTTGTCCCTTAAAGTGTAAGTCAGGTGACCACCCATGACATTTATGAACTTGTCAAGAATGTTAGCATCGGGGGGCTTTCAATGTTCGGGAATGTCCCTGACTACCCTATCAAATTTTTGAATGAATTCATAGATGTCTTCCCTTCCCCTAGTTATTTGATAATAAAAAAATCAATGTTGAAGGTTCCTTAGGCATTACACGACCATCTTCTCATGAATCTCATATTCGTTAGAATACTCTATGCATGTTGGGGGAAGGTTAAGGTACCATTCTCTTTCTTTTCCTGCAAGTGATAAAGCAAAAAGAATAATGAGCCTATCTTCACCAAAGATCATCCTAGGGGACATGTGCCAATAGAATTCTTCAATCAAATCACGAGAACTCCTGGTAGCATTTCCTTTGAATTTGGGTAACCATCTGTTGTATTTCTCAGGCAATGGTTTAGGATCATCACCCAACTTCAAGAGGGAAAAGACACTAACCAAATTACTTTCACTCTTGATCATCTTTTGACGGTCAGTTTTGGAACTACTTGCCATTTTTAGGGTTAGATCACTGACATTTTCAAACTCAGGGAGAAGGGTGGTTCTAACAGGAGATGGAGTTCGTTCTCACCTTCTTGCAGTGGCCCTAGTTAAAGGAGGAATATTGTCAGCTTCAAGTAAACTAGGGTTTTGGACAATGAATGGAGTCGCCAGAGGAATATTAGAAATGTCATTAATGAATCAATTCCTGAATGCTTCACTAGGAAGGTAGACCTGCTTCCTCCCTGGCAACGGTGCCAAAATGTTACCACTCAAACTAATACAAGACATAGAAGGTGATCCTAAAGGGGAAACTGCTAGGTCAAGGTAAACAATGGGTCTATAGCCCACTATCACTTCAGCTAAAGCTCCCTACTTTTTACGAACTTTCACCGATGGGAGGAGACCCAGTATAGGGAAACACCTATGAATGATAAGTCAATGTAATAAATATGAAGTAGTTCCAATGACCATTTCCTAAGAGAATCTCAAATTTAGGGTTGATTGTTTTATAAGCAAGGTGTAGGGTTCCCGAGGGAAGGGTAATGATTTTTTGAGGGTTAGGGTTAAGGGGTATGGATTCCAAAGGATCTCCCTAATCCTCAAAATCCTTGTCAAACTTGACTTCCCAAGTGGCCTTTCAAGAATTAGATTTGATAAGGAATGGGACCACATGGGACCAAGTGGACCCCATGTTAGGTCAAAGGGATAAGATTGAGCAACCAATTATGTACTTGAACTAATTAGGGAGGAGAAGGGGATCAAAGAAATAATTTTCAATTAAGGGTAATGCAATGATACCAATGAGGTTACTAGCATAAGGAAACCAAGGGAAAAAAATGATCTCAGAGCTAGGGCTTGGGATATCTTGGGATCCAACTGCCAGAATGGCTTCAAATTTGGAGGACACCTCACCAGCATAGTAGCGGCCAAGCGATCAAAATTTTTGAGTGGATGGTTTCCAAGAAAATTTATGTCCTAGGAGACCTAATGGGGCTAGGCCTAGAAAGAGAAGGATGTGAAGGAGAAATATTCTTTAAAGTTGATCACTAGAGGAGGACCAGTGCTTTATCATTTGGGAGAGATGGAGTCATGGAAGATTTAGGGTTTGGATTAATCCCTACATGTCAAGGAGGTCTAAAAAGCAACTTTGCTAGGCTTTAGGGCTTAATGGGAGCAGCTTCAAGGTCACTTACTCTTCGTTTAGAAATATTTTGTGACTTTTCAAGATAAATTCAACAAGATTGTCTCTAGGAAAAATCATTCATTCAAACATGGATGATACATGATACAACACTATTTAGAGATTTAATTTCCATAATTTCGTACATGGAAAAGCAGCATATTAACCCTAAAATAGCGAAAATCCTAGCATCATGAACGTAACATAATAAACAACAAGAATAGCATCGAAATAGTACTTACATGTAAGAAGAATATATCCAATCACTAATATATGCAAATCATATAAGCTCCAAGACAAATCAAGTTATTCAAACATCAAAATTCATCCATCCATCCCAAAAATCTCATCCTCAAAAGATAGTGAAAATATCACAATAAGATATGATCCAATCCAAGTGATGATGAGAGAATAAATCAACTCATAATCTATTTATATAATGTCTAATGAATTTGATTTGACTAATTTGGGCCTAACTTAGCTAGGGCTAGAATAAAATAATGTGAAAATAACTATAGCATTGGTGACAAGCCCACCAAATACCTTAATAACACATGAATAAGCCTTTAAAGAGGGTTGACTGATCATCAAAGTGAGTCGTTGGTCCTTTTAGGAGGCCTGATGAAGTCCACGGGGTTTCATAATGAAGAGAATGACTCCAAACATAGTGGACAAGGGGGTGGGCCCCTTTTAATCTAATCAAGAACTTGTGGTGCTCCCGAGTGGGTGTGGGGTCACAAGGGCATCCTCATGGGTATCCAAATGGATCAAATATCCCTGTAGACCATATGTAAGGGCTGGAGTGATGAAATAAACCATCCATCTATAGAGGGAGATATCCTAGAGCATCTCCCAAGTGTGTGGTGCAATTGTGGAGTCGGTTTGGCATGGTGGACCACGTACATCATCCTCATCAAATAGTTGGAACATGAGTAATCAATGAACATTGTTGGTGATCCATGAAGTGATATCTGTTATGGTGGAGGCCCATGGCTCTCAATGCTCAACCTAAAAGTTCCAATGTGGCCCTCTGGAGGACTAAGACCCCGTATAGGGATACCAAGCCCTAAATGAAGACCCACCTGCAATCCTGCATAAGATCGAATGCATCCCCTTGCCCTCCAATACAACAAATAATTAGAATAATCAAGTAATAATTCTTACAAGTTATGGGATAAATGGGGCACTTCATGGTGGCATGCCCTTCCTTAGTGGGCCTTGGCAAGTACAAGTGTCTCCAAGATAAAAAGGGGGTTAACCAAGGACCCTATTAAGTGGTTTCAACCTCTAAAGGGGGTGGCATGTCCATAGTACATTATTGAGGAGGTAGGTGGCAAATGATATGATGATGGGATGGAGCAAGTATCAAGGGAAACATCCAGACCACATGCCATGGGACATTGGGTAGCTATAACAAGGGAATCCCACACCTGGGTATGTGAGTGTAGGAGGGAGAAAATCATGGCACATGAGTTAACCCTGCCTTTGTTTTTCCAGCCTTCTTCACATGTATTTTTCCTTTGATTTATTTTTATTTATAACTTCCCGGGGCTCCATGGGATGGAGATCATGATGTGTAATATGTAGCAGTGGATACCCCCTTGAGGTGGGGAAGTTCATCACCCATCAGGGTTCAGGACAATCATGTGTTCCTTAATGATGAAGGGGGCTCATCTAGGGCCCATAGGAACCAGGGTGATGGCCATGAATAAGGGTATAGCTCATGTTCATCTCTTTCCCACATGCTAAATTTTTATGTCCCGACCATATTTTGCATTTTGTGGTACATTTCCTGTTGAGAGTGGACAAATTATGCTTTTTAATTTCTTTTCAGCTGCATCAACCTCTGGGACATCATTCCAGGCCAAATCCTAGGTGTGGACAAGGGGAGAGGGAGGCTAACCCTATGTGGACCCAGTGGACACATGTGGACCCGGATGGGAAAAGAGATGAATGGGGATCAAACAAGTGGAGAGAGATTAATGTAGTTGGTGTCGAGAGGCAGGATCACATAACCAAAATCAATATTTTCCCATGTAGTTCCAACCCTAAATCTATTGGCCAGTAGAGGAGATCCCATGGGACTAGGATACAAGGGTAACTAGGAAATTAGGCAATGGAGACAAAAATGCAGACCTAACCCACTCTTTCTGTTTAATCCCCCCACCAATTCATTCCAAAAAATTCCCATGAAAAGTAAGGAAAACTACTCAACTATACGAATGAAAGTTCATATCTTTGGAGTCAGAAGGCCCACCTTCAAACATGCATATATAAAAAATGGACGAGGGACCACATGTTTGGCTCAGGTGGTAGAGAAAATGGCACAACGAGCTATTTGGGGGCTACAAGGGACTATTGGCTGTCAGTTGAGGACCATCTAGGAGAAAACAATTCTCCCATATATACTACCCACAGGTGGTGGGTAACAGTCCCCAAAAGACAGATCTTTGAAAATATTACATTGGTTCAGGAAGCAATCTTCTCGAGCAGAGAAAGGGAGGAAGAGGGAATGGAAATCAAGCTTGTTATGGCAAATTCATTTGATAAAGTTTGGCACAACTTCTTGTTCAAACTCCTGAGAAGGATAGGGTTGAGTAGATGCATTAGATCTCCAACTACATTATCTCTCCTTAGATATCTCCTTTAATCAACAGTCAAGTCACCAGTTTCTTCCCAACATCAAGGGGGATTTGAAAAGTTTGTTTGTTGTCTCCCTTTCTCTATATCTTGGTTGTGGATACCTTGAGAAAAATATTGGAATATGAGTGTAGCAGAAGTAGCCTTCCTAGAATCATATTCATGTAGTTGGCTAAGATCATCAACCTCTCCCAATTATTGGATGACACTATTCTCTTGGGAGGTTCCTTTGTGGCCATTACCTGAAGATTTAAGAAGGTCCTGGATCACTTTATAGCAGCCTCTATGGTCTCAATGAATTCAAAAAAATCGCAGATATACTCCTGGAACATTTAGGCTCATAAGCACTCTTAAATTAGAAATATTTTTGGCTTCAACTTTGTAGGAAGATGGACAAATTTCAAATATCTTAGCATTCCCATATGCCTAAAATATCTCTCTTCTTAGGTGTGGAGCTTAGTCCTTTTGAAAATCAAATCCAAATTATAATTATGGGGTTTCAGATGCCTTACTTTCATTGGTTGAGTCATCCTAAATAAATTTGTCTTGTTTTTCATCCCTATATTCCAATTCTTGGCTTTACTAGCCCCCAAATTTATCTTGCAGGTGGTCAACAAGGTAATATGGAAATTCCTCTAGGAGGGAAGCAAAGCCTACTCCAATTTCACCTTCTCAACTAGAAGACCATTAGAGCCCACCATTAGAGCCCCCCGAGACCACAGATATCTTGAGATTAGAGATTCAACTCTTATGAACCAAGCAATGAGAGAGAAGCTAGCTTGGAAGATGCAAAATAATGAGGCTTGGTGGGTGCAATTTTTTTCTAGTAAATACCTAGGAGATAATCCTGACAATAGATTTGATCCTCTTCCTCCCCCTAGGAATTACTCGCCTATTTGGAGATTCATCTTGGCCTCATCCACTTTGATTAATAACCACCTCAGTTGGACCCATGGAAATGGGGCCAAAATTTGTATTTGGTTTGACTCTATTATAAAATGTCCTCCTTTAAAATAATTTGAAGATCTCAGACCTCTACAACAACATCCAACAATTTGAGGAATCAATACTAATAGCTAAGTGACTAGTGAGAAGAAAGCACTTTGTCCAACTGGTGGCTAGGTGATTCCCCACCCAATCTCATTAACCTTGAAAATATGATTAATCGTAGGTTGTTTGGATGTTCTCCCATCAACTTCCAAGTCGAAGGCAAGTTGGGATAGAAATCCCATGTGTACACAATCAAGGCCAAAAATAAAGAAATTCTTTTCCAAGAGAAAATCCCTCTGAAATCCTCCCTCTAGAGAAAAATATGGACTAATAACACCATCCCCAAAGTAAAATTATTTTGCTAGACCCTCCATAATAAAGGCATTACCTCATTTAAGTTTTTTTTGTTGCTGCTGAGCTGCGCACGCTTCCAGCCCTGGTGAGCTAGAGGAACTTGGTTTCCCTCCCCTACTGCAGCCTCTTGTTACATCGATGGAGTTGTTGGATCCACCAGAGGATGGTGATCCACATCCAGGTGTTCAATCTAAGCAAGAAGAAACTGCAAACTCCTTTGCATCCTTAATCTTAGCCATTGGCCCTCTGAAAACCAGGTCGTCAATATCTAAGTTTGTGAAGAAACTTGAAGATATTCCAAAGATATCTCTCCCTCCGTCTCTACCCCGTCAGGCAGCTCTGTCTCTATAAGAAAGGGGATTGGTTGGCCAGTTTATGGGACTATGGCCATCCCATCGTTTGGTTCAGAAATGGGTCGAAAGAAACTAGACATCTTCAATAACGGAAAAATATCTATAAGATTCTGTGGAAAGGGTATTACACTTTTTTAATTTGAAACAAAGGAAGATCGAGACGTAATTTTCATAAACGGTGCATACTTCATGGACATGTGAGGGTTATGTTAGATTCGGTCTTGTCAGTCCTCCTCAGAGATCAAAACTCTTTTTGCATTTCATTTTTAGGTGTCCCATTCTGCTCGATCACCTGCATTCCATTTAGGAGCATGCCATATTCTGACGGAAATACCTAGTTACTCATTTATCCCTTATGCCTTGTCCTGCTGGCTCAACTCCGTTTATTAAATTTCATTAAGATAGTATTGAAATCATTTACAGTCTTGTTTTTATCACTTGATAAGCAAAGATTCAACTTGGTCATTAGGTCTAGGGTTTGCAAATTGTTGTTCTCAAAGTGCTTCAATAATACTTGCAGGCAAGAGGAAGGTTCAATAATTCACTCAAATGATGTTTCTGAGCAAGAAAAGATGAATTTTAGAAAACTAAGAGAGGTTTTTTTCCATAATAGGCCAAGGAAGAAAAACCTCCTTTACTTTTTACACAAGTGTCATGGTTTTAGATAAATGTTAAAAATACAATTGCCTCAGGAGAATTGATGCACCTCTAAAGTGACCTTGGAAAAATCAAGTTTTCTCCTAGCTTGGTTAGCCAAATGACTTGCTTGATGAGTAAAATGATAACTAGACACATCCTTCCAATGAGCTATCATGAGCTCAATTTGGAGTTGAGGAATACCTTCAAAAGTTGACTGTAACAGCACTCTGCCTTGAGGCAGCCTCATTTGGCACATTTTGACCAGTCTTGGGAGATTTGATTGTTGACAGGGCAAATGAACTCAAAATGAAAAAATTATGGTTGGGTTGGAAAGTAGACACAAAGAAATTTCCAACGAGCTATCCTGTGCCCAATTTTGACACCGGGAAGGCCTCCAAAAGTCTCTTGCAAAAAGCGCTATGCACAGGGTCTATGCGCCGCGCCTCAAGCCCAATGCGCCGCGCCACTTCCCTATGCGCCGCGCACGTGGCACGCGCTTTTGCTAGGGAGCTCCAAATTGAAAAAAATTTACGTCATTGGATTTGGCATGAAAAATCATGAATGATGGTGCATGGCGAAGAAATTTGGGCAAGTTTTGAGTCCCCAGACCTCTCCATCGGTCGTTTGGGTGGAAAATGTAACGCTGGCAAATGGTTGGCTTTTCGGCTTCAGTTCATTAATGATGATTAAACGACTCCCTATCTTAATCAATTTGCTTTCCCACTTCTGAGGTTATTTTATGGTATTGAAAATCATTTGTAAAGGGTTGGAATTTCTGCGAATAGCGTGGAGAAAATCCCAGCACTTTTATTGTACAGCTTGACTAGGAGATTAATAAAAATGATGCAGCTCTGATTCACGAGATCCCTGTGGTGTGAGTTTAGAAATGTGTTTTTTCTTCTCTGTTTCATATGTATGCTGTTATGTTTACCATCCATTCATAATCATTTCTGTTTGAATTCTCTTAAGTAGGAAAGTTAGAATCCAGTTTATGCTCTGCCTTGTAAAGCATTCATATTTTGTGTATTTTCTTCTGTCTGAAAAGGATTCATGCGTATGCCCTTTTTAGTCTTTCTCAATAGTCTTTCCACTCCATTTTATTTAAATCTGATTGCTAAACCTCCCGCCTATCTTTCCTCACAAAATATTCTGTGTCTTTGATTTAATTTCCCAGCTCATGCGGCCCTTTGGTCCCACACAACCTAGAAAATTCAGTCATTTAAAAATCGCCTTTTCCATATCTATTTACTAGCCTAAAATCAGTATTTCATTTTGAGTCATCTCAGACTTTATTGTGTATTTTTACTGAGTGTGACCCGGAGAGATCCCTCTCCTATCCTTGTAGGGCTAGCTACGAGGCTGAGCGTGGTTTGTGGTTACCCTGAATTTTGCCTTCTTTCAGCCTAAGGCAGATTTAGGCCCTAACATAGTGGCGACTCCACTGGGGAACGAAAATGGTTTGCTTGTAGATTGTCTTGCCCCAGTACATATCTCAAGTTCAAAGCTAATTATTGATGGTGAACAACGATCAGACATAAGAAGGCTGAAATCATTCACCTGGTGACTCCATTCACTGAGGAATCCGGCAATCAATCCTTCATGGTGATTCCACTGCAGAGAGGTCAGTAGCTTTGAGATTTTCAAGATGGAACGGATTGCAAGAAGATATGCTCCAATAAGCCGAGATCACATTCCAGGTTTTCCGAATAAAATGCCCAAGGTGGATTGGCTTAAGGATTTGCCTATGTTCAGAAATATGGAAGGTAATGATGCTGCTCTTCATCTAGTGAAATTTCACATTCATGTGCATAAATTAAAGATCGATTTTCCTGAAGACTGTTTGATGAAAATGTTTATGGCTACTCTGGAAGATGAAGCCCGATCTTGGTATGAAAGTTTGCCACCTGCTTCTATTTATTGTCTAAAATATTTTCATACAGTATTCTTTGAAAGGTACAAAGAATCATATCCATCCTTGACTTTAGTTTAGAACTGTTGTAGCCATGTTCATAGTTTTATAGAAGATCTTGAGAATTTTTATGGACATGATGACTTCATGGACGGAGAAATCATGGAAGCCTTGTATGAAAATCCATTTCAGCAGCATAAAGAGAGTGATACTCATCAAGATGTTCAGGAAATTTTTCAGCAGGATCAAGATCATAGTACGGTGGAAAATGAAGGAGTTTTGCATCTTGACGGTCAACAGGAATTATATGAAATGGATCAACAGTATGAGGAAAATTTTTACACTCCTTCACTTGAAATTAATGAAGACAATCACTGTTTGAGCAGAAGAAAACAAAAAGTATTATCTCCTATGTCTGAAGATGAAATAGATCAACTCTTGAACAGTCATGTTCCAGCTCAAGTTAATGCAGATCTGCAGTGTGCAAATGGTCAAGAAGGTGATGGTGGAACTTCTTCATTTTCTGAAAAGAATGACAGTCTTGTAAGCAGCTTTATAGATCAGCAGGTTGAAGATGTCCATATGGCTGAAGGTGATGAAAGTAAATGTGTCGTTTCAGATCTGTCCATAGAAGAAGACAGCATGCAAGGAAGTCCAGTTCTAATTTCAGAATGTGATAATTTCAAGACAACCATTTCAGACCTAGATCCAGATTGTGATGACCAAGAAAACCTTGTACTAAGTCCCACGAAAGAGAACTCTGCTGCTGAAATCATCTGGGATGAAGAAGACAAAGTTATGGATCCAAATGTTCTCATGTCATCAGAACACAGTCTTCATGAAGAGGTAACCCAGTCAGCTCATGAACAGCAAGATGAGATCTTTGCTCAAGTAAGTGAAACAGTTTCTCTGGATGAATTTATGGTAGATGATATAAATGATTGTGTTGGGTTTCAAGAAACATCTGAAGTTGCTTTTCTCATGATTGATGAATATGATGAATGTAATGAGAATCTGGCTGTCATATCATATGAAAATGACCTACCATATATTCAGACTTCAGAAGATCAGACCATTCAGGATTCCCTTTCACATTCCTCTTCATATGTCTCATGTTTTGAAATGTTCTTTGAAGAGGAAATCTGCTCATCTATTTGTTCAGAATTTTTTGAAGACCAGGAACATACTCTTATTTATGAAAAAAGACCAGAATCAAGAGAAAAAGATACCTTGTTTTTCTAGCAAGAGGTCAAACTTCATGTTTTTCAGGATCCAATGGTAGATTTGTTGCAGTCAGCAGTGAACGTGATTATTGCAGTATTCAGTGATGAAGGAGATCATGGTCAATTATGTTTTTGGATGCCCAATTACCAGTATCTGTTGTTGACCAGAAGATTTGATCAGGAGAATCAATCAAGGAGGCATCTACTTGATTGGTTACATTGGAAGACACATTACACATGATTGTACATATTGCATTAGTATGCAGGTGGTTGTCATCATGATTTGAAACCCTCGAATCTTGATGGACTGCTGCCATTGAAATAAGTTTTGTAAGTTCTTGTTTTAGTTATGTCAGTCATGAGTCATTTCCTTTTGCATTGAGTCAGTTTTTCAGTCACGTTGGTTCCATAATTAAGTCAGTCTGAGTCAGGTTTCAATCAATAAATTGAGTCAGGTTGGTTTGTCAAAATAATGGACTCCATAGCCCAATGGATGAAGGCATGGTCTGCTCTCCCAAAGATCTGCAGTTCTTGGCACCTCTAGGGAGCTACCATCCCCCATTGGAGCCAATGTTAGAGTCGGTCTTGTCAGTCCTCCTCACAGATCAAAACTCTTTTTGAATTTCATTTTTAGGTGTCCCATTCTGCTCGATCACCTGCATTCCATTTAGGAGCATGCCATATTCTGACGGGAAGACCTGGTTACTCATTTATCCCTTATGCCATGTCCTGCTGGCTCAGCTCTGTTTATTAAAGTTCATTAAGATAGTCTTGAAATCATTTACAGTCTTGTTTTTATCACTTGATAAGCAAATAGTCAACTTGGTCATTAGATCTAGGGTTTGCAAATTGTTGTTCTCAAAGTGCTTCAATAATATTTGCAGGCCAGAGGAAGGTTCAATAATTCACTCAAATGATGTTTATGAGAAAGAAAAGATGAATTTTGGAAACCTGAGAGAGGTTTTTGTCCAAAATATGCCAAGGAAGAAAAACCTCCTTCACGTTTTACACAGGTGTCATGGTTTTAGAGAAATGTCAAAACTACAATTACCTCGGGAGAATTGATGCACCTCTAAAGTGACCTTGGAAAAATCAAGTTTTCTCCTAGTGTGGTTAGCCAAATGACTTTCTTGATGAGTGAAATGGTAACTAGACACAAGGATATTTCCAATGAGCTATCATGAGCTCAATTTGGATTTGAGGAACACCTTCAAAAGTTGACTGCAATAGCACTCTGCCTTGAGGCAGCCTCATTTGGCACATTTTGACCAGTCTTGGGAGATTTGATCTTTTATAGGGAAAATGAACTTCAAATTGAAAAATTCTAGTTGGGTTGGAAATTATACTAAAATACCTTTCCAACGAGCTATCCTACGCCTAATTTGGGCACCTAGAAGGCCTCCAAACGTCTCCTGCAAAAAGCGCTACACACGGGCTCTATGTGCCGCCCCTCAAGCCCAATGCGCCGCGCCACTTCCCTATGCGCCGCGCACGTGGTGCGCGCTTTTTCTAGTGAGCTCCAAATTGAAAAAAGTTTACATCATTGGATTTGGCATGAAAAATCATGAATGATGGTGCATGGCCAAGAAATTTGGGCAAGTTTTGAGTCCCCAGACCTCTCCATCGATCGTTTGGGTGGAAAATGTAACGCTGGCAAACAATTGGCTTTTCGGCTTCAGTTCGTTAATGATGATTAAACGGCTCCCTATATTCATTGATTTGCTTTCCCACTTCTGAGTTTATTTTATGGTATTGAAAATCATTTGTAAAGGGTTGGACTTTCTGCGAATAGCGTGGAGAAAATCCCAACACTTTTATTGTACAACTTGACCAGGAGATTAATAAAAATGATGCAGCTCTGATTCACGAGATCCCTGTGGTGTGAGTTTAGCAATGTGTTTTTTCTTCTCTGTTTCATATGTATGCTTTTATGTTTACCATCCATTCATAATCATTTCTGTTTGAATGCTCTTAAGTAGGAAAGTTAGAATCCAGTTTATGCTCTGCCTTGTAAAGCATTCATATTTTGTGTATTTTCTTCTGTCTGAAAAGGATTCATGCGTATGCCCTTTTTAGCCTTTCTCAATAGTCTTTCCACTCCATTTTATTTAAATCTGTTTGCTAAACCTCCCGCCTATCTTGCCTCACGAAATATTCTATGTCTTTGATTTAATTTCCCAACTCATGTGGCCCTTTGGTCCCACACAACCCAGAAAATTCAGTCATTTAAAAATCGCCTTTTCCATATCTATTTACTAGCCTAAATTTAGTATTTCATTTTGAGTCATCTCAGACTTTATTGTGTATTTTTACTGAGTGTGACCCGGAGAGAGCCCTCTCCTGTCCTCGTAGGGCTAGCTACGACGCTGAGCGTGGTTTGCAGTTACCCTGAATTTTGCCTTCTTTCAGCCTAAGGCAGATTTAGGCCCTAACAGTTTATACTTAAACAGATGGACCCCTGACTTTGATCATGAAATGGATGTTCCCAATGCGCTGCTAGTATGGATATGATTACCAAATCTACCTCTCCATTGTCGGGGATATGAATCAGTCAAAGCCATCGGGAATGTTGTGGGGACGTATATTGACGTATGCGAACCAAAAGAGAACATGCATGCTTGTGCAAGGATTTGTGTCGAAGTGGATCTAGGGAAAGGACTTCCGGAGGCAGTAAATCTAGGGAAAGGACTTCCGTAGGTAGTAAAGATCAAAGTAGATCAATGGACACACATACAACAGTTGGACTACGAACAAATATTGTTCAAATGCAAGGTATGTCATGAATATGGTCATTTTTCAAATAGATGTCCAAAAAAAAAAAAAATGAAAATATAGAAGATTTTGAAGCTAAATGGGAACATGTCCAAAAGAAAAAATCATCAAATAAATAGCCCATCTCCTCATCAAGCCATCCATAGGCTCCCCCTAACTGATCCGTAATTGATCTAAGACAATTAATAAGGTATTACAGACTCATATGCATGGACGTGCCTATGTTATTTTATGCAACGAATTGATAAGATTGTGAAATACACAGGCAATGAAGCAGTTAAATAAAACATAATAGGCAAACATATAAACACAAAAAGATTAATAAGGAGTTCACCCAATACTCCTGGGCTACGTCTCCTAGTCCAACCTTCAGTGGTGGCCTCTCTATTATGTTTTCGTAGCAGAGTTTTTACAACAGTGAGCTCAATTTGAGTCTCGCACAACAGGTATAAATCCATAAGACTATACTTGGATCCCCCAAGTCTCTAGAGTACACAGACTCTCCTCACTGACTCTTGACCTCTATTGGTCACGGTAGTATGAGCCTAATCTGAGACTCAATACATGATAGGCATATACAAAGGAGTTCACTTGAACCTCTCAAGTCTTCTCTAGAGTGCACAGACTCTCTGACCCTCTCTATCTCTGTCCTAACTCTGGCTCGATGCTGCCTTCACTTCTGTAGGTCAGCTCGACTTCTTCTCTCTGCTTCTAGCTCTTAACTTTTTTTCCTTCTCTGTCAATTCATGGCTTTTAAGCCAATCTGCTTCCTGACTATTCGTTTCCACTTCCCAGCTTTCCGGTTCCCCTACCTCTGTTTGGTTGAATCCCCCTTTCCTACGTAATCAGTCACTATATAATGCCTCACAGGGAGGTGGCCACCTATTTAATAATGGATGAGTGCTAGTTCTCTTGGACATATTTGAAACGGTCTTTTTTTCGATTAACTCCAAGAATGCCCGCGAAACACGACCTTTTGTCAACGCATCGTCCATATCAGACTTCAAATCCTATATGATCTTGCTTTATAATCTTATCAAATCTGGTCATCCATCGGAACGCATCTCCATCGTTAATATGGGGGCCCCAAATCCTACGGTGGTCATTCATATCGAGCGGGTGAGTAGCATGATGTTTACCCGTCCAATGTGAGTGGTTCTCTCTCTCCCCGCCGGGACGCATGGCGATCATTGTGTGGCATCGGGCAGAACTCAGGCGAAGCCGCTTACCACACGAAGACCTTCGGATATCCTACCAGTTTTGTGGTATCCTACTCTCGATGGAACCGAAACAATATTTTCTGCGTTTTATAATTATTTCGGGTCTGGGTGCTCGGGGATTCTCTTCGCTGAGAGGTTTTCCCTGTGATATGTGATTAGCAACTTGTCACTAATCGCATATCAAAACTACCTCCCCTGCTTAAATTTGTCCCTGCATTTGCTGGTTGGTGTCAGTGCGTGTTACCATGGTCTGCGGCTTTGTGCACTAGATCGATAGCCCTCGTTGATCTGTGTTGATTGCCATTGCAACTGTGTGAGGATTCCCTCCTATATCTTGATCTTTATAAGACTTTGAATCTTTGGTATAATTTTTAGAGAGTTCATGAAAACTTAGAGAGTGTTCTAAGATCCATTTTGGATCACGCCTTCCCGCTAAAAAAGCTTTTGGACCACCAAAAGTTGGTTTTTAAGCATCAACCAAGTGAGGATATAGATTCCTCACTTGCCCAATTTCTATCCATCTTGCACTGCTTGGTTTTGAACCTTTGAGTCCAATCCTGAGGTACTCAACATCCCCTCTGTGTGTAGTTCTCACCTTCTTGTCTAGAACTGTATCTTCCTGCAACTCATTGAGATATTCAGGCAACAGATCATCAATAGAAGGAAATTGACTCTACTATTCGGGATCTTCAATCAATGAAGGTTCAAACAGTCTCAAGCTTTCTGCATTAACTACTGAATAGATGTGCATGTAAGCTGGCAAATCAAGGTGAAAAGCATTCTCACTGATTTTCTCAAGTATCTTGAAAAGTCCATACCTTATTGGCTTCAGCTTCTTACCTTCACCTTGCATTCTATCTTTGCTGATATACAGCCAAACTTGATCACCAACTTGGATACTATGCTCAATCCGATGCTTATCATGCCTTGTCTTATACTTCGCTTGGCTCTTTTCTAGCTGTTCCTGCACTGCCTGGTGAATTTTTTGGATTTGTTCAATGAACTTGGTTGCCTTGTCCACATCACTATGTCCATCAACCGCTATGTCTTTACCAAAAACAAAATCCAAAGTAGACCTTGGTATAAAACCAAAACAGGTCTCAAAAGGAGATACCTGTGTAGAAGAATGTTTAGCACGGTTGTAAGCATGTTGCACATAACATAAATGTTCATCCCAAAGCTTGGGATGCTTGCTGCAATAACCCCTGAGCAACTAGATCACTGTCCGGTTGATGACCTCTGTTTGGCCATCTATCTGTTGATGAAAGAGTGTACTTTTCTTCAGTCTGGTGTCCATTAACTCCCACAGACTTGACCAAAACTTCCCAATAAATCGGGAGTCTTGATAAGATATTATGGAAGTGGGTAACCCAAAATGTACCTAGACATGCTGAAAGAACAATTTTGTTGTTTGTTTAGCCGTAATCTGCTTATTACAAGGTATTAGAATAAACATTATGCTAAACCTATCCACAATAACATACAAATAGTCATGACTTTTTCTAGATTTAGGCAGTCCCCCAAAAAATTCCATGGAAACACTTTCCCAAGGATGAGAAGGAACTGGTAGTGGATTGTACAAGCCTAGTTTTCTATTGCTAGGCTTGCTCTTAGCACACATGGTACACCCTCTTATATATCTAGAAATTGTTTCATGCATTTTTGGCCAATAGCGGTATCTTTGTAACTGTGCAATTGTTTTGTTTACACCAAAATGACCTGGTATCAGAGAAGTATGTGCTTCCCTAATTATATTAATTCTCTCTGTTTGTGGAATGCATAGCTTCCCCAAATGATACAAGAGTTGGTACTTAATGTAGTAATCCACTTCTTCTACCTTTTTTTCCATTACTTAAAGCTGCATATACATATTTAAAGTCTATATCTTGAGTATATTATTCAATGTAGCTCTCATGCATCACTGAGTTATGCTTAAGTATAGTAGATGCATTTATGATTGGTCTGGACAACATATCTACAACTTTATTGTGTATGCCCTTTTTATATCTGATGACTAAATGAAACTGTTGTAAGAAACCCATCCACCTATAGTGTCTTGATTGTTCAACTTAGTTTGTGAGTATAAGTACTGAAGTGGCTGATGATTAGTATGTATTACTATTTATTTGCCCATTAAGTAATGTTTCCACTTTTTCACACTCTGAACTAATGCATACAATTCTTTATATATGTAGGATAATCAACTACTACAGAATTAAAAGTCTCAGAATGGTAGCATATGGGTTTACCATGTTGCATCAACACTGCTCCCATGGCATAATCATTGGCATATGTTTCGATCTCAAATGTTTGTTGAAGATTTGGTAATGCTAGTACTGGTGTTGTACTAATTTTTTCTTTCAAGGTGTCAAAGGTTTTCTACTGTTTGCGTCCCCATTGAAACACCTTGTTCAATCCTGTGAATGCATGTAAAGGAGTTGCAATTAAGGAAAAGTTAGCAATAAACTTTCTCCAATATTGTGCTGCCCCTAGGAAGCTTCTAACTTCAGTAGAAAACCTGGGTCTAGGCCATTTTACAATGACTACAAACTTAGAGGGATCTATCTTCAATTCACCACCCCCTACTATATGACCTAAATAATTCAAAGATGTTTTTCCAAATTCACATTTTGATAATTTAACATAGAGATTTTCCTTTTTTAGACCATCTAGAGTCTGCTTTACATGCTACAAATGTTCTTCCCATGTTTTACTAAATACAAGAATATCATCCAAATATACAATTACAAAATCATCAATAAAAGGCCTGAGTACATCATTCATTACTCTCATGAAAGTGGCAGGAGCATTAGTTAAGCCAAATGGCATAACTAGCCATTCATACAACGCTTCCTTTGTTTTGAAAGCAGTCTTCCATGCATCTTGCTCTGCTACTCTAACTTGATGATAACCACTACGTAGGTCCAACTTGGAAAAGTAAACAACCTCTTTCAGTTGATCCAATAGATCATCTATGCGAGGAAGGGGACAACAATTCTTGATCGTTATTTTATTCAGTGCTCGGTAATCAATGCACATCCTCCACAAACCGTCCTTGTTTCTCACCAACACGATTGGAGATCTGCATGGTGATGTCCTTGGTCTTATGAACCCTTTCTCGAGCATCTCCTGTACCTGCTTCTTGATTTTTGCATTCTCTAAAGCAGATAACCTGTACATTCCGATGTTAGGCAATGGAGCATCTTGTTGCAAATTAATATCATGTACAATTTCCCTTTTTGGTGGCAGACCTTTAGGTTCTTGAAATAATATATCATATTCTGAAACAAATTTCTCTAAATCAGCTTGTTGTTTAGCATCACAGCCTTCAAATATATTGGTTTTTTCAGGTTTCTTTTCCTTTACAACCATCAGTAAAAATTGCTTGCATGAATTTACAATCCTTTTCATCTGCCCTGAGTTTATGAGAGTATAATTATTTGTGAGTTTGTAACTGTGATGGTTGTTTCATCACCTGAGTCTGACCCCAAATCTCTCTGAATAGCAACAACAACCTTCTTCTTCTTGCCATCGAACTTTTTGGGTTTCAGCTCCGGATACAAAGACCAACAATGTTCATCATCACGTCCATCCTTCTTGCAGTGAGTGCATGAAGGTTTGGTCTTTTGTACAGCATTGGCCTTCCTCTCTTTCCATTTCTGCTTCCTCTTTTCCTTGTTCTTGCTTGCAGTGGGTTTGGATGATCCGCCAACCTCTGGGACCACATTCTTTCCCGCCTCTAGATGGGTAGCTTGAATAGATACCTCGTCTATGCTAGTAGGGTTAAACATGAGAATGGTATGTCTCAAATAACTATGTAGACCACCTATGTACTTCAACAAAGTTTCAGGTGAGTCTAAAGAAATGCCTAGAATCAAAGCTCTTTTTCTAAATTCTTGGGTGTAACCTTGTACACTTTTCCCTTTCAATTGGCGAAGAGTTTTCCAACTCATCATGGCTTGCTGCATATAAGCTAGTGGATAAAATTGTTTTTTAATTGCAGACACAAATTCACTCCAAACAGAAAGAATTTTACCATGCTTCTTCAAGTCAGCTTGTGTTCCGCCTTCCCAACATACTAAGGTAGTTCCTCCAAGGCGTAGGCTAGCCAGCTGAATTTTACTACTGTCTGAATCAATATTCTGCACCCTGCAATACACATCAATTTGTCTGATCCAGTTATCTAGCTTCTCTACATTCAACTCTCCATCGTAAATAGGCAAATCAAATTTAACATCTAACTTAATCAAAGATGCTTTCTTCTTTCTATTTTTAGGACTATCAGGAGGTGTGGGAAGCTTTTCTTCTTTCCCTTTTCCTTTAGAATGGTCATTTAGGAGAGATTCTTCTGCTCCTTTGTCATGGGAAGTTGAAGAGTCTTCACTTAGAACTTTCTTAAATTCTCGATACATTTCCTCTACCATGGCTCTCATAGTCATGAAACTGTCCATGAAATGAGAGTCTGATTCCAAGGGAGTTTCTTCTGACATTTTCCTCCTAGTATAGACTCTACCAATTTCTGGGTTAGATTCAACCAATTCTTCTTCTCCTAATTTAAGCTTTTACCTAGTTAGCATTCACAAACAGTGCAACACAAGATTGTCTAACATTAGCAACCTAGAGCTCTAATACCACTTGATCCGAAATTGATCTAAGACAATTAATAAGGTATTACAGACTCATGTTCATGGATGTGCCTATGTTATTTTATGCAACAAATCGATAAGATTGTGAAATACACAGGCAATGAAGCAGTTAAAGAAAACATAATAGGCAAACATATAAACACAAAAATTTTAATAAGGAGTTCACCCAATACTCCTGGGATACATCTCCTAGTCCAGCCTTCAGTGGTGGCCTCTCTATTATGTTTTTGTAGCAGAGTTTTTACAACAGTGAGCTCAATTTGAGTCTCACACAACAGGTATAAATCAGTAAGATTGTACTTGGATCCCATAAGTCTCTAGAGTACACAGACTCTCCTCACTGATTCTTGACCTCTATTGGTCATGGTAGTATGAGCCCAATCTGATACTCAATACATGATAGGCATATACAGAGGAGTTCACTTGAACCTCTCAAGTCTTCTCTAGAGTGCGAAGACTCTCTGACCCTCTCTGTCTTTGTCCTAACTCTGGCTCGATGTTGCCATCACTTCTGTAGGTCAGCTCGGCTTCTTCTCTCTGTTTCCAGCTCTTAACATTTTTCCTTCTCTGTTAGTTCATGGCTTTTAAGCCAATCTACTTCCTGGCTGTTCGTTTCCGCTTCCTGGCTTTCCGGTTCCCCTGCCTCTGTCCATTTGAATCCCTCTGTCCTGCGCAATCAGTCACTGTATAATGCCTCACAGGGAGGTGACCACCTATTTCATAATGGATGAGTGCCAGTTCTCTTGGACATATTTGAAATGGCCGTTTTTTCCATTAACTCCAGGAATGCCCATGAAACACGACCTTTTGTCAACGCATCGTCCATATCGGACTTCAAATCCTATGTGATCTTGCTTTATAATCTTATCAAATCTGGTCATCCATCAGAACGTGTCTCCGTCGTTGATCTGGGGCCCCCAAATCCTACGGTTATCGTTCATATCAGGTGGCTGAGTAGCATGATGTTTACCCGTCTGATGTGAGTGGTTCTCTCTCCCCCCGCCGAGATGCATGGCGATCACTGTGTGGCATCGGGTGGAACTTGTTCGAAACCGCTTACCTCTCGAAGCCCGTCTGATATCCTGCCAGTTTTGTGGAATCCTGCTCCCGATGGAACCGAAACAATATTTTCCGCGTTTTATAATTATTTTGGGTCCAGGTGCTCGGGGCTTCTCTTCACTAAGAGGTTTGCCCTGCGATATGCGATTAAAGACTTGTCGCTAATCGCATATCAGAAACTAGCTCCGCTGCTTAAATTTGTCCCCGCATTTGCTGCTTAGTGTTAGCACATGTTACCATGGTCCGCCACTTTGCGTGCTAGATCGACGACCCTCGTTGATCCATGCTGATCGCCATTGTAACTCTCTGAGGATTCCCTTCGATAGCTTGATCTTTATAAGACTTTGAATCTTTGGTATAATTTTTAGAGAGTTCATGAAAACTTAGAGAGTGTCCTAGGATCCATTTTGGATCACTAACCCTTCCCATCTTCTCCCATCTCGGATATCCCCACCCTAATTTCTTCATCTCTCACCAATCCCAACCCCTTTGAACCCCTTGATGGACCTTCTGTCATTCCTTCATCCCCCTTCTCCCCCTCTCATCCTTCCCCTTCCCATATACTCACGCCCTTAATCCCTATAATACATCGCAACCCCCCTCCTCCCTCAGTGGACAGAATACTGACAAGAAACCAATCAAAGGAATCTCTCCAAACTCTAGATCACCAAAAGAAAGTAGGAAAAAAATCTAACAAAGAGATTAGAGATGAAGCGGCATCAAAAGAGATGGCTTTAGGAATGCAGCAGCCCATGGATTCCTTCTTTGGGAAAAGCTCTGGGAACAATGAGAAAAGTCAAAATCATCAAAGAGGTTGTTGAAAAGTGTGTAACAAGAAATGCTAAATTTAGAATGTGCTAAAAATAGAACTCCTAAAAATAGCACTTCTAAAAATAGCAGTTTGGCCAATGAGAATTTTGGCCACCTTGGTTGAGAGATGAAACTGCTAAAAATAGAATCTTCTAAAAATAGAATTTCTGGGTCCCTTCCTATTTTTAACAGTCCCTGGTCTAACTATAGGAAGTAAAAACGGATTTTGTCTTAATAGCAGTTTAAAATATTAATTAATTAATCTCCATGAGTTAATTAATTATGGAAAATTAAACTTGAAGTCTTTGTGAGAACATGCAATTGGTTGTCCCACTGATTGAGGAATTTATCCTTGATTCTCTCCACTAATTGAGGAATTAAGTATGAATTCTATAATGAGAGGATCAGTTGACTTAGTTTTACTTAGTCAAGTCCAGTTAGATTAATTTAACAAGTTGTTAAATTAATGAGATATAGTCCAGTTGAGTTCAGATGAGGGACAGTGTACTATCAGATGCTTGGATATTTCTAGTAAGTATTCCTTGCATGGAGAAGGATTTATTTCCAAGAGAAATACATATTATAGGAGATTGGAGGACTTGTGGCCTATATAATGAGGCCTAGGTAGTCTATGAACTTCATATTTTGATTGCAGAGAGTACAGGATAGCTCTTGAGTTGGTTCTTTTTGTAAATAGAAGAGGATTTCCACTTGATTGATAATACAGATAGGGGTTTTATGCTGGTGCTTTCCCCAGTGATATATCTTGTGTTATGGTTGATTATTTCTCTTGATCAGTTATATGTGTTTATGCTTGATGTTTCTCATGAAATCGATTATGCTTCCGATTAATGTTTTGTAGAACTAGATCAAGTATTATGCTTTAGTACATTGCATATATCAGTTTGATCTACAAGTGTGAAATTTCTACATGGTATCAGAGCACAAGTGATCAAGGAAGAGCAATATGCAGGCAAGAGAAATTCGAAGTTTATTATTTGGGATATAGATCTCAAGTTCTTATCACATCTATTTCACCGATGGCTTTCTATGGTTTGAGGCTTGAGTATGCCCTTAAAGGCAGCTCAAACTACATAGCTTGGAAGGATCACATGGAGGTAGTATTGGAAGATAACAGCCTTAAGGACTTCATTTATCAAGAAGTCCCTAAGCCTACTGATGCTACTCAACTGGTGGAATGGAAGAAGTGTGTGGCTAGAGCTAGGAGAATCATCTTGGGGGGAGTTCGAGATCACATAATTTCGAGCCTCCATGGGAAGGAGACTCTGCATGCAATGTGGAAAACATTGAAAGATTTATATAAGAATAGTAGTGATCAGAGGAAGATGGCACTGAAGGAAAAAATTTGCAAGATCAAGTGTGAAGAGGGTGACACTATCTCTACGTTCCTAAACAAGCTCACCACCTGCAGGGATGAGCTCGCAAGTGTAGTGGTCGTGACTGCTGATGATGATATGGTGAGTCTAGCACTCCTTGACCTTCCTAAGAGCTGGCATAGCTACCAGGACTCAGTGAATGGAAGGGACAAACTGCCAGATTGGGAATGACTATGGTCAAATTTCATGCAGGAGGAGATCAGACGGAGCACCAGGGATGGAGCTTCTTCATCAAAACATGATGATGAAGAGAACTTGGCTTTAGCATCTAAAACTAAGAAAGGGAAAGGGAAGGCATCCAAATCCAAGTCTTCTCAAGGAGGGAATAAGTTTGACAAGTCGAAGGTGAGATGCTTTCATTGTCATGACTTGGGCCATTATGCTACTAATTTCCCAAAGAAGAAGTCCAAGAAAGGTTCCTCCAAGGAATTTGATGGTGATGCACTAGCTTCACAGTTTGAGATGGATTTCTCACTTATTGCATGCATGGTTTCATTCAGCATGGGATGTGTTTGGTACATGGACAGTGGAGCCTCTTTCCACATGTCAGGTGACAAGAATATTTTCAACACTTTGGAGGAGAAGGATCTCCAAATAAAGATCGAGATGGGCAATGACGGAAAGTACCGTGTCTTAGGTGAAGGTACGGTTGTGTTTCAGAGGGAGCATGGTTCTCCCCTCACTCTTTCTAATGTTATGTATGTACTAGGGTTGAAAAATAATCTTGTGTCTATTGCTATGCTTGAGGATAAAGGCTATGATGTAGTCTTTAGTTTGGGAAAGGTTTTCCTAAGGCATATAGGCACTAGACAGGTCAAATAGATAGGGATTCAAATTAAGAATCTCTATAAGTTATAGGTAGAAGACTGTGCTACATTGAGTTCCAAAGTAGAGGTGGTGCATGGCCAAGATATTGGTGAGTTATGGCATAGGAGACTGGGCCACTTGCATCATGGGGCCTTGAAGATCATGCAACGAATTTATACCAGATTATCCAAGTGCAAGCTGGAGAAAACGAGCACATGCAAAGGTTTCACTTTGGGTAAGTATGCAAAAGCTTCCTTTCATGATTGGGATAGTAGAGCAAGAGTAGTTCTAGAGTGAGTTCATTCCGATGTATGTGGGCCCTTCTCTACAGCCTCCACGATAAAGCATAGGTACTATGTTATTTTTGTTGATGATTTTTCTCGTAGATGTTGGATCTACTTCATGCAAAAGAAGGATCAAACCTTCTTGAATTTTTGTGAGTTTAAAGCTTTGGCAGAGAAAGAATCAGGGATGAAAATAAAGGCCTTGCGGACAGATAACGATGGAGAGTATGTTTCCCAGCAGTTTAAGGACTTCTGTGCTTCAGAAGGAATTAAAAGGGAACTCATGACACCTCATAACCCACAACAGAATGGGGTGGCCAAAAGGAAGAACAGGTCTATTGTGTGAGCAGCATGAGCGATGTTGCATGACCAAGGCCTACCACTTAATCTGTGGGCTGAGGCATGCAATACAACAGTATATCTTCAGAACATAAGTCCTCATCGCATGTTGGGGATGAAGACACCTATAGAGGCTTTTTCGGGGAAGCGACCAGATGTGAGTCACTTCTGCATATTTGGATCACTAGTTTTCTGTCATGTGACCAAAGATGCTCGGAAGAAGATAGACCCAATAGCTGAGTTGGGAATACTAATGGGGTACACGGATACACCTCACAACTATCATGTGTTTCTACCTGCCAATCAAAGGATTGTAGTGCGCATGGATCTAAAGCTCAATGAGCAGTGAGCCATGCAAGTGTCACTTGAGAGTGAGCTCAAGTTGCATGGTGATGATGAGGAACTATTAGTTCCTAAGGAGGAGGAGCCTCCTGATGATGTGGATCAGCCACATGCAGAGATTCCGGTAGCGGAGATCACCACTGTTGGAGAGTGTTCCAGAGATGGGCGTAAATGCTCATGAGAAGCTGACAGATTGATGCAGGATGAGAGAGAGAATGTGGGGCAGTCGTCCTCTCAGCGTAGATAAAGGAGATCTCCCGATAGATACACTGGCTACATGGCCCTAGTTAGGGAGTGTGTAGCGACCGAGCCTTCTTCTTTTGAGGAGGTAGTGTAGCAGTGAGTTTGGGTGGATGCAGTGGTAGAGGAGTATGATTCTATCATGCAGAACAGTGTGTGGGATGTTGTCCCTAGACTAGGGGACAAGTGAGTGGTTACTTCCCGATGGCTTTACAAGGTAAAGCATGCAGTTGATGGCAGTATTGAGAAACACAAGGCAAGGTTTGTTGCCCGTGGTCTCTCACAAGTTGAGGGGATTGACTATGATGAGACTTTTGCTCCTGTTGCAAGGTACTATTTGATCAGATCAATTCTAGCACTATTAGCTCAGATGGGTTGGAAGATCCATTAGATGGATGTGAAGACATCTTTCCTCAATGGGGAGATTGAGGAAGAGGTATACATAAAGCAACCTGAGGGATTTGAGACCTTTGATCATGAGTCACATGTGTGCCAGCTCAAGAAAGCATTGTATGGGTTGAAGCAAGCACCCCGCACTTGGTATACCAGGATTGACAGCTATTTCACCGGGTTGGCCTTCACCAAGAGTGAAGCGGATGCAAACCTCTATCACATCATGGTAGAAGGTAAGCTATTGATTATTGTACTTTATGTCGATGATCTGATTTTGACAGGTGATGATCAGTTGATCAAGTCTTGCAAGGAGGACCTTGCAAGAGAGTTTGAGATGAAGGACATGGGCCTCATGCACTACTTTCTAGGCATGGATGTGTGGCAGAGAGATGGGGAAGTATTTGTGTCTCAAGGAAAGTATGCCAATGAGATACTCAGGCACTTCCACATGGAGATGTGCAAGCCCATGGAGACTCCTCTAGTAGGGAACTGGAGGAAGGAGGATGCTACTTCAGGCAAGGTAGTAGTTGCTACTGTTTATCGGTATCTTGTGGGTTCACTTATGTATATAGTGAACACACGACCAGATTTGTGCTTTGCGGTGAACCAGCTGAGTCAAGCTATGGTTTATCCAAACAAGTTGTTTGGAAGGCAGAAAAGCATGTGCTGAGATATCTCAGAGGCACTACACAGTATGGATTATGGTATAGGTGAACAATGGGAGTGAAGCTCCAAGGCTTTACGAATGCAAATTGGGCAGGTAGTCCATTAGACAGGAAGAGCACTTCTGGAGGAACCCTCAACCTTGGGTCAGCTGCAGTTTCTTGGTATAGCAGGAAATAGAAATCAGTTGCACTTAGCTCAGCGGAGGCTGAATACATGGCTGCTAGTCAGGTTGCATGTGAGGCCATCTGGATGCGGAAGATTCTAGTGGGATTGTTTGGTCAGATGATGGATCCTACCATGATATACTGTGATAATCATAGTTGCATTAAACTGTCTAAGAATCCAGTGTTTCATGATAGGTCCAAGCATATAGATATCCGCTATCATAATCTACGGGATTGTGTGGTCAAGAGGATCATGATGTTGCTATACATTTCGACCGAGGAACAGGATGCAAATATTTTGACAAAGGCATTGTCAAAGGGCAAGTTTGAGTTCCATAGAGACAGGATCGGGGTTGTTGATAATCCTTTTCTTGTTGATAGGGAGTGTTGAAAAGTGTGCAACAAGAAATGCTAAATTTAGAATGTGCTAAAAATAGAATTGCTAAAAAAATCACTTCTAAAAATAGGAGTTTGGCCAATGAGCATTTTTGCCACCTTGGTTGAGAGGTGAAACTGCTAAAAATAGAATCTTCTAAAAATAACATTTCTGGGTCCCTTCCTATTTTTAGCAGTCCCTGATCTAACTATAGGAAGTAAAAACGAATTTGGTCTTAACAGTGGTTTAAAATATTAATTAATTAATCTCCATGAGTTAATTAATTATGGAAAATTAAACTTGAAGTGTTTGTGAGAACATGCAATTAGTTGTCCCACTGATTGAGGAATTTATCCTTGATTCTCTCCACTGATTGAGGAATTAAGTATGAGTTCTATAATGAGAGGATCAGTTGACTTAGTTTACTTAGTCAAGTCTAGTTAGATTAATTTAACAAGTTGTTAAATTAATGAGATATAGTTTTTTAATGCTTGCATGCATGTGACAACTATTATTTTAGATAACTGAGCATTCCCTCATGGATAACTAATGCATGTCAGTTCAAACAGAGACCCAGTTGAGTTCAGATGAGGGACAGTGTCATATCAGATGCTTGGATATTTCTAGTAAGTATCCCTTACATGGAGTAGGATTTATTTCCAAGAGAAATACGTATTATAGGAGATTGGAGGACTTGTGGCCTATATATTGAGGCCTAGGTAGTCTACGATCTTCATTTTTTGATTGCAGAGAGTACAAGATAGCTCTTGAGCTAGTTCTTTTTGTAAACAGAAGAGAATTTCCACTTGATTGATACAGATAGGGGTTTTATGTTGGTGCTTTCCCCAATGATATATCTTGTGTTATGGTTGATTGATCAGTTATATGTGTTTATGCTTGATGTTGCTCATGAAATCGATTATGCTTTCGCTTAATGTTTTCTAGAACTAGATCAAGTATTATGATTTAGTACATTGCATATATGAATTTGATCTACAGGTGTGAAATTTCTACAGAGGTAAAGGTCCCTCATCCCATCAACCAAATAAGTAATGATTGTGGTCTCCTGGAATTGTCGTGGTTTGGGAACACCCTTTAAATTAAATGCAGCAAGAGATATTTTAGTAAAGGAAAACCTAGACATCCTTATGCTTCAATAGACCAAAACAAGTTGCCAGGAATCAGAAAAAATGATAAAAAATTATGAAGGAACAGCTCAACAAGCCATAGCAGCCTCAGGGGGAATTTTCACACTATGGAGGAAAGGAAAATGGGAAATACTACAACAAAAAAAGGAACAACACTGGATTCGAATAGATCTAAAAGAGACAACTACCAATGAGCAATTTTCTATCATCAACATATATGCTCCTAATCAATTCAAGGAAAAAGAACAATGCTGGAACACTGTTCAAGAAACCTTAAATGAAACTCATAACAGAAAAATAATTTTGGAAGGGGATCTCAATCTTGTCCTAAATATAGAGGAGAAATTTGGAGGGACCTTCCATGCAGACCCATCAAGGGATGCCATTGAAACCATTATGAAAAAAACAAGCTAATAGACATACCTCCAAATAATGGTAAGTACACGTGGAACAACAAAAGGGTAAGAAACAACAATATAAAAGAAAGATTGGATCGAATTTTGGTTCATGAAAGCATCATGTCCAATAATAATTCAGCAAGATCAAGAACCATTCATACTACTGCATCTGACCATAAGCCTATTGTAATCACTTTGGGGCTAATGGACAACCGAGGACCATTACCATTCAGATACTGCCCAATATGGAACAGTAGTGAAGAATTCAGAAAAATAATAATGGAAGCATGGTCTCAGAAGGTCATGAGGTCGCCCTACTATATGTGGGAAACCAAGTTTAAAAATGTGAGAAAGGAATTGAAAATATGGGCTAAAGAAAATGAAAAGAAAAAAGAAAAAAGAGACAAAGTTATTAAAAAAGATGGGGAAACTTCAAGAGGCAAAAGAAAATAGGGAAGAGGACAAAGAGGATCATCTCCAGGAAAAGGGACCTTTTTGGGAAATATATAGAGAGAACTGGAAAGAAGAAGAGGTGAGATTAAAGTCAAGAAGCCTATGGTTAAAAGCAGGGGATAAAAACACAACATTTTTAGATAACACTATGAAAATTAGAAGAGCTAGAAACCAGATTGATAAAATTAAAGTAGATGGACAGAAGATTAGAGGAGCAGTGGAATTAAAAAAAGAGGCACACAAACATTTTAAAAATCTTTTAACAGCTAATGTAGAAGCAACAGATTATGACAATTTTTTGCAGCATATCCCAAACAAGATAAATGACTAGAAAAATGTAGAAATCATGCAAGAAATCACAGAAGAAGAAATAGAGGCAGTTGTTTGGAGCCTTCATCGAGATAAGGCACTGGACCCGGATGGCTTCACAATATAATTCTATAGGCAGCATTGGAAGATAATAAAAAAGAATCTAGTAAGAATGGTAAGAAATGTGTTAAAAAAAAAATGGGAGGCTCCACCAAATCCTCTTATCTAGCATTAATACCAAAGGATGCTAGTCCCTCCACTTTTAGTAGATTTCGTCAAATTTATTTGTGAAACTCTTCTTATAAAATAGTAACGAAGATAATATAAAAACGAATAAAGAAAGTTCTACCAGAGATTATTTCAGAAAATCAAGGAGGTTTTGTACCAAACAAACATATTATAGACAATGTTCTAGTGGTCCGGGCTGAGGTAGGGATTTCCCCTCTCTCCTTTTTTATATATGATAATGGGTGATTTGTTAAGTAGAACTCTGGAAAAGAGAAGGAGAGAAAGAACTCTAACTGGCTTGCAAATCTCTCATGGAGTTAAAAGCATCAATCATTCTCTATTTGTTGATGACACTCTATTGTTGGGCGGAGCTTCATGCATAATTGCCCAAAGATTTAAAAAAATGCTTGAAAACTTTATGGAGGTTTCGGGTGGCCTCTTAAACAATGTAAAGTGCAGAATATATGGCTAGAACACTACACCCCACACCATGCACAAAATATCCCATATTCTTGAGATTCCCATACAGGCAATCTAGAACCATTTCTTCTATCTTAGGCTTCCCATACCTAAATAAAATATTAAGGCTGAGTTGTGGAGCACACAAAATGAAAAAATGAAAGAAAAAGTTCAAAATTGGGGAATGATGTGGCTAAACATGATAAGCAGGGTGACACTAATTAAATCCATTCTCACTGCGCTACCTATTTACCAATATGCCACTATTCTGGCTCCGGCCAGTATTCAAAAACAAATGGAATTAATTATCAAAAGTTTTCTTTGGCACGGAGGGGAAAAAGAGACTAAAAAATTTAGTTTGGTAAAATGGGATCAAGTAATCCTGCTCTCTGAGAAAGGAGGCTTATCTATAAGGCTGTTTAGTTTGATGAATGTTTCCCTAGGGGCTAAAATCATTTTGAGAATGATAACTAGCAAGGACAACTAGTGGAAACAAACCTTGGCTACAAAGTATATGAACCATCAAAGAACACACTTGCTAGTTGAAAGCATTCCAATAAAGCCATGCACGTAAGTTTGGAAGCTAGTTTAAAAAAAAAGGATATCTACTATCAGCAAACACACCTCGAATATGCCAAAAAATGGTAAAAATATCAAGGTATGGGAAGACAGAATCATGGGGAATGAACCTTTAAATTACCCTCCAAGTTGTGAAGAGATAAAAGATTGGATGCGGGACAAAGTGATAACCACTCTACAATCTATATCTCGTTGGGAAAATAGGAATTGGCAAGGATATAATATACTAAATCTCCCTCCAAACTTAAAAATTCAATGGTATCTCCTAGTGCACCACCTCAAAGGATCAGCCCCTACAAGCATGGAGGATGAAGATACAATCATATGGGATCCTAGTGGAGGTATCTACACAGTCAAGTCTGGATATAATGTTCTACAAGCTCACCAAAATGAACAAGATTGGGCACAATGGAAATCCATATGGAAAACATAAAGTCTCCCTAAAGTTAAAATCTTCAGTTGGACTCTATTAAAAGGAAAAATTCTCATGGCTGAAAACCTTAAAAGAAAAGGATTCTCTGGCCTATCAAGGTGTCCAATGTTCCTAAATGAAGAAGAATCTATTCAACACCTTTTTTTGGATTGCATATTCACTAGAGAATGTTGGAAGTAGTTATCTAGACCCTTGGAAGTGGAACTCAATTTCTCCAGAACCTTCAATGATTTCTTTATTGAATGGAAAAAAATCTATCCCTACTCAATGAAGAATAAGAAAACAATTAAATTGTTTTGGGAAAGCCTTCCATCTATACTATGTTGGCAGATATGGCTCTCAAGAAGTAAAAGCATTTTCAAAGACCAGGTTCCAAAATTGGAAGATTCCTATCAAAAACTTGGTGACTCACCTCAGAACTTTTAAATATGAAAGGATTAAAAGCAATTGACAATAGTCTACTGCAGCAAGAATAAAGGAATTGGATTAGTAGGGAAATGATAAGAAATAATGGTAATATTAATCCCAGTGATAAACGTCCAACCCAAAATTGGAAAATCAAACTAAACAAGGAAGAATTCATAAAATTTAAAGGAAACTTGAATAGGTTATGTCTCTTTTTCGACAGGAATTCCAAAAATAATCTGGGCATAGCAGGTGCAAAAGGGAACATCATTGAGCGGAGGGGGTTCTGGTCTTCTATGAGTGGGGTTTGGGGGAAACCTCCAACAAGAAGGTAGAGGCATATAGCTTGTTAATGGGATCCAAGATCCTTAAAGAAAAAGGAGATTAGAGATCCAATAATTCTGGGGGATTCAACAATTATAATCGAAGCCATGGCCAGCAGAAGAAAATCATGTTGGCTTGTTGGGGCCTGACCCAGGTTCAAAAGTGTTTAGCCAAAAAAATCCCGAAACTACTGGACCTTTCGGCAATAGTCCGCGGAGTGCGGACTGAGGTCTCACCCGAGGTAGTATGGGAGGGTGTTGGAACTAGGTGTCTGCACCCTAGGGATGTCTTGATGAGGTCTAGGAAGGTCACAAACAAATCTTTTTCACTTATACTGCTTCGCTCAGCTATCCGACCTTGGCGTAGCCCTAGTACCAAGCGTGAAGAGGGGTTGTCTAGATCCCTTATCCTCAGTGTGTTTCTACTATAGATCTGACTTAATTTAGTGGATCTTATTAATCATTCAATATTTGTAACTAGTGCGCTCAAACTTAAACCTTAAGAGATGCATAAAACCATAACAGAATCCAAGTGGATTTTATTAATCATTCAATATTAATGATGAAGCAGTAGCCAGACTCAGCAGATGCACAATATTTCAAAAACACTTATCTTTTATTAATCTTATGTTCCAGTACAATCCAATTCCACCCTGGGCACTTAGTTACAGGGGTCTGCGCACACAGCTGCAGAGCCTCTTCTACTACTACAACCCTCGACTCGGACTTACAGACTCAGAGCGAATATCATCGTTAACAACCCATAACACTTCAGTTCCGATCAAATCTACCAAAAACTAACTTCTACACCTAGAGCCTTGCTCTCCTTATACATTCCCATGGTCTGTGGACCATGGGCAGGCCGACTCACTTTCTATTATCTTACATTATTTTCAGGCAAACAACCCTTTGACTTGACTTATTACAATTCACGCTTCACGCACTTCGTGGAGCCTTTACAATACCAATACCCAACATTGTGGGCTTTAAGCCCCCAAAACGTTACGCGGGGAATCCAATTCCCAACAGGCCCCCAACACAATCATCGTGACTCATCTCGAGTCACTCGGCTAATGCAGTGATCTTCATGCGAAGTTCATCCAGTAATCTCTGTGCTTCACTTACATCCGCAACACATTCTTCCGCTGTTTGTTGTACCCGTTGTGTGTGTATCTCTGATGTTTCATTGTTAGGTGCAATTCCTTGCCTGAGTGCATATATGCCCTGCATATCTGCCAGATTTCCCTTGATCTTGGTGGTGACCGCGAATGCTTCTTCGAGCCAAGGCTGGATGCATTCTTTAAGCACTGCTTCTTTTTGACATGCGGCGTCCACCTGGGCCTTTAGAGCCTGGGCCTCCCTCATCTTAGCCAGTCGCTGTGTAAGGGCGACCTTCTGCGCAGTCCCTCAGACATTGTCGTAAGCCTGCTGCAACTCCCATGCTTCTGTCTCTAACCATTGGAGCGTTGGATCTTCCTGCAATGAAATGAGGGTGACGAGTGACTAATCTAGCAAGCCAGTGCAATCCTGTATGGCGCGCTCTATTTCTTCCAACTCTACTTGAATGACATGGTTCCACTACTCTCTAGCCTCCGACAGTGTAGAGGGCTGTGCCTTCAGTTTTAGCTCTGGGATCTGCAAGTTAAGGTCCAACTAGATCCTCGTTGCTTCCTCCTTCGCTTCGCGAAATCTACTGGCCAATTTGTGGATCTGTATGCCTACTGGTAATTCTACTGCAATCTCGAGCTTAGGGACGTAGCGACATGCTTCCTTGATGATTTTCTTCAACTGCTGAGTCTGTGCTACTGCTTCATCATGTTGGAGACTCAGCTGCTCAATGTTGACTCGTTGTTCACTGAGCATGTGTACTGCGCGTCCTTCCCTAACGTGGAGTTCTGTCATCACTTCATCATGTAGCTAGTATAATATTTCTCGTGGAAGGGAAACCAAGTTTAATCCAAGTCCCTTGAGCCAATCTACCACAGCTCTATCCTCCACGTTGTCTACTATCAGTGCTCCTTCTGGCAGTGGGACAGTATTAGCCATTTTGGCCTGCAACAACTACTCAGTTGCTGATGTACCCGTAGGTGGTTACCATTCCTTGTTGTGGGGGCTGCACCTAAAGTTCCTAAAGTTGCATCCTGAGTACCCTCAACACAGTCTACTTCTCTGTCATTACCTCCTGGAGTGCTTCCCTGGTGACTTCATGAACTGTATCACCGATTTCACATAGGTCACCCTCGGTCAGTGTAATAGGCTCCCCATCCAACTTGGAAGCCTTGGCCTTCTTCCATGGCCCAGTTCGTTCTATCACATGCGGCTATTTCAATTGTGTAGAGGTGGTGATTGGGTCCACGCCTTCTGTCGTATCATTTAACCCCTACCTGGTGGTTAGATTCAGGCTTCTTTCTTCCTATGTCATAGTAGTCCCTACTGCTACTGTCTTTTCCATAGTGGCCTTTGCTACCTCCTGGGACACCCGTACTTCTTCAGCTAGCTGTTTGTTCTACTTCTATTGTGCTAGAAACTTGGCAGCAGCCTTATGTCTTTAATTCTTCATCTCATCACGCACCACCAAATCTAGTGCGTGCCATTCCAGTGGCCATGTGTCGAGCACTGCAAAAACAACGTCATCTATTACGATGAAGGGGAGTGTCGTCCACTTCTGCTCTGGATCCTTCTGCGCCCTGATATACACATGGTGCATATCTTATTTAAATTCTGGAAAACTCTTCACACTGTCGTATACCGAGGCAGATAGGCGTGGCCATTTGTTGATCCACAGCCATATGCTTGCCTCCATCAGTACCTAGAAGATCTTGGTTTCTCGGATTCACGAGGCATCTTTCATCGCCCATAGTGATGTGTATTTTGCTGCCTCTGGCCAGTCGTGGTCAAGGGGAGGAAACTGACTATCCTCAGGCAATTCGCCTGTAACCAATAGTATGGATAAGAGCAACCACACGTAGTGGAAGGTCTTACCCTTTTCTTGGGCCTCCTTGTAGTTTTTCAGGAACTTGTCATGGAGGAACTGCGCCCAGTTGAACTATACCCCTTCTTCGCATTGCTCTGCTAGCGTAATGACCATTGCTGGTACCTCATTGCTCCAACATTTTCTCATCACCGTTCCTTCCAACAACTGGGTGGCGACGTGAACCCCTTTGTCCTGAATACTAGTAATAACGTAGCCCCTCTACTTTTTCTCCAACTTATGTTTCTTTTTCATGGCCTCTGCAAGCGTCAAGTCTCCACTTGTTCCAGCTATTTCCACGGGGTCCCTTCCTGCACAAGGAAGCCGAGAAATTGTATGAATGAGCTCCATCATGATAGGAATGGGCTCTTCCAGCCATAAGTACCCATCGTGCACTAGGAAAAGCAGTTGCCTGATGAAAAATATTGTGATCAGGGCCTGATGAAAGTGTGGAATTGATAGGAGGTGGAGTAGCCCTGGCTCCTCCACCCCACGCAGCCATGTCCATGGCTGCAGTGTTGTAACGGTCCCCTCCATGCTTTGTTCCATTAGCTCGCTAGTTTCCAAATGAGGAAACTTCTAGCTATCCGCGATGTCCCAGTCCTTAAATTTCATAGTGGGAATGCGGCCCATAGCTGCTCCTTCGAAAAGAACCCCATCGAGGAGGGACGGGGTGTTAAGTGTGCTTTTAAGGGCATCCAAATCTTTAGGTACCTTTACTCTCCCTTTCCTCGGAGGGACATACTTGGGCAGTTTTGCTGGCTGGATGTCTTCATCCATCTCTTCCTCTGGTTCCATCTCTTCAACAAAGGTCGGAGGATCCTCTTCCTCATTGTCGCTCTCAATATTAATTATTTTTCCCTTTTCTTCCATCGACAGTTTTCCGAACCACGGATTTCACGGAGACATATGGACCGGTCCTTCTACCCGTGGGTCCTTCTTAGGCCTCAACATCCAACGCAATTTAGGGATTTCTGGTGCATCCCCTACTGGTGGCGTAGAACTCTGCGTGACTTCCTTTGTTGTTGACATGATTCTGATCAGGGACTCCTGTGTATCCTTCAGTAATGCTTCAAACCACGGACTTGCTCTTACAACCTCCTCATTCATCAGGTTCATGCCTGCTTGATAATGCAACAACTCTATTCGCAAAATGCCAAGGGTTTTTTGATGGAGGGCCACCCATGATTTATAGGCCCTTTGAAATTCAAACTCGACCGTCCCCCCATTTTCTGGCACATTAATGTTATACTGGCGGCAAATCGTTTTGAATCTAGTTATGTCTTCGTGTCTTAAATGCCCACTGCCCGCTCCCTTTCACCTTAACTTGGACGTCTTGCCATGAATAGTGACCCTACGTGCACCCCTGTTGTCGCGCAGCTTCCTAACAGATTGTTTTATAGTCCCACACTCTCTTTCAACTATCTAGGGCGCTAAGACTGTCTCCTCTTCGGCTAGTCAGGAGGTCGCACCCCCTTGGTGCACTGCTATCACGTCTTGAACAACACGCGACACAATTTCTATTGTCGTCGCTATGTGCGCTACTGGATGTGGCGCGTTTTCCTAATTTCCCTCGAGAGTGAGGCGTGGCCTTAACCACGGTATTCGACTAATTACCTTGCAGTCATACTCCTCCAATTCATCCTTAGGTTTGTGCATATCCAATTGCAACTTTCTAGGTTTTTTGTTCAGAAAGTTCTCTTTAGTTCCTTCTCCAACTGTTTAATCTCCGTGTCTAGCATCATATGCTTCATTCTGAGTAGTACCCTGTTTCTTTCCAATTCGCGAAGTTGCACATTCCCTTGCTAAATGGATTCCTGAATCCCTTCATACTCCTCTTCACATGGTTTTATGAGTCCTTCAGTCCGAACTTCGCGCGCTGTTCTCTTCTCCGACATATCCATAGCCTTCTGCGGAGGTGCTTCAGGGACCTCAGTTCTTGTACCATTCTTCACCCTCGAGTTCGTGGCCAGGTTCTTGCATAGCACCGTATATGCCCATCTGACCAGTGGGACGTGGATCCAATTTTTTACATTGTATTTGTTGACCTTTATTTGTGACTTCACGTACCTTGGCGAACGCTTCCCCCCTCGCACTTGGTAGTGCAATCCTTCTCTTCCGCCATAGAATCCTATTTGGGCCTGCGATTGTAATATTGCTGCGCACTGGAACAGTCCATTTTGTATATGTTTGTACCCATCAAAAAAGGTGTGCTTGTAAGTTGCTCTACCCTTCTCCACCAATCCACCTTAACTGGGGTCTTTGAAATTGTAAGCACATCCATCTTCTACCTTCGCACCAATTTCCAATATTCTTCTGACGTATATGCCCCCATCATGTAGGTGTTACGCACAACACCCATTTGAGCGAACCGCACTGCTGCCGTTCTAGTACGGCACTTTCAACTTTGTTTAAGGATTCATCCAATCTTGTTACCCCCTCATCTGTTAGTGTTTCCCTTACTTCGTTCGTCGCGTGTCGTAGTGATCGAATCATCAAGTTGCAATTCAGCGTGGTTACTTCATGTAACCAGTTCTGCCAGCATTCTGTTTCTTCATCTGAATCCAAAGTATAGGAACTGTCACACTCCCATGAGATTCTCCCATATTTAGTTGGGTTCACCTAATCCTGGTCTTGCGTCGTTATCTGGTAAATGCAATCCAACTCATCGTCACTGTCATCCTCATGCATAGGTTCAGTGTATCGTGCTCCTTCGGCTGGATCCAACGGAACTATTATGCGTAGGGACTTTTTCTCAAAAATAATATTCCGCTTCTTCAGGTTGATGACTCCATTCATATCCGTGGCCTAGTCTATCCCTAACGACATGGGGTAAGGGTTACTGTCATCCACAATCTCTATTACCTCAAAGTCCGTCTACGTGCACGCACCTTTGATATCCACTGTCACCCCTTTCAATCTTCCCATGGGCAAGATATTTTGTTGGTTCGCCATCCATAATTGAATAGGAGACCACTATAATGCAAGCTTTCCCACGCGTTCCCATGTATGTTTCGGTAACACATTTGCATCCGACCCCAAGTCTAAGATTACTTGATCCATTTCATACTCGCCAATCTACGCCGTCAATCTCATTTCCCTCCCAGTGCGCAGTGCATGTTGTCCAAGTATCCGGACTACGCGCGGTTCACCCAATCCTGCACATCTAGAGATCAGCTCTTTTAGTCCTTTTACTACCTTATTGTCATGCAGCAGTTTCATACATGTCTCTAAAAAGGTAGTTAGCATAGAAGGATCCAAGCTCATCTCTGGTTGATACTTACTACCTAAAGTAGAGGCCTCCGTGAAGCTCTTCTTAGCTTCCATAAACGTTTCCTTTGCATGTTCCAAGTCAAACTCAGGTTCCTTTGTAGGAGCCTTGTGAACCCAGGTATCTTTCTCGAGCTGCTTCCCCTTATCTTCCCCTATGGTCGCAGCACTTCTGAGCAACATGTTTACGTTGGGGTCTTATTCGCGCGGTTCAGACCTCATCATCTAGATATTTTGAGTTGGCGTAGGCTGTAGTACCCCTTTCTTGCGCACTTGTGCAATAAACATCAGACAATCTACCATTTCATGATCAAACTTCTCACGATAAGGACAACATGTTCTGGTCGGGTTCGTACAGTCGCGCATGTAATGCCCAAGTCCTTTGTAGTTATAGTATATTAACTGTCCATGCCCTCGTCCAGGTCCCATTCCTCCTCGTCCTCGCCCTTGGAATCCATAGTGCGCTATTGCTACGGCTGGATCTTGACCTCGTGCCTCGATCTCCATCCTGTAGGTAGGTGTTTGATCCATCAACAATTCATAACTTCGATAGTTTTTCTCGTCGTGGCCTACTGATCTACTGAAATTACAAAATAGCTATTGTAGAGCCTGTGTATACTTCTGCAACAGGTGACAGTTGTTCGTCATGTGCTTTCCTCCCACCTGACATATCGCACACCAGAGCATGGGTGTCGCACTTGGCCCTACTTGAGCCTCTGGTCTCAATGGCATTGGTCCCCCTCCTGCCAAATAGTTCATGAATACCGATATGTGATCCTTATCATGGCCCTGGCCTTTACATTTTATGTACAACACTTCTTCACGCGCTTTCGTCTGGGGCACCCTATCCTGCTTCAAACTCTGCATCTCCAAGCATAGGTTTTGTAGCTACACGTGGATTTATTGGACTCCCAACCCCAAATCTTGTATCGATGTTTCATGCAACCTCATCACCATTTCCAATGCTTCTACCTGGCTTGAGAGCTTATGTTGCGACAGTGTCGTCCTCAAGTGTGGTGTCAAAGACACCACAAACCATGCATGGTGTTGCGCATATGTCAGTGTCATATTAGCCTTGTGGATCGTACTTTTTAGCCTCTGATCCAGATCTGAGGGGGTTTCGCCTGGAAGCATCGGAATCTACTTAAATCCGATGATCGAATACGTCTCTAATTTCGGCTGGCTAAATTCTATGTTCAACATAATCTGGATCTCCGCTATTCCTATGTTCGGGTGATCATTCGAGTGCTTGATATACCTTGTCAGCGCAACTGTAGCACACTTACCAATGTGGCCTTCTTAATGTTGTCATCCGTAACCCTGTGTGCTTCCCACACTTCTCTTACTATGAACCAAAACTGATCTGGATCTTCGTTCCCTACTCCTCTGAATATTGGTAGCTTTATCGCGCCCACCATGCTCAACTGCTAGTTTGGCGGAGGTGGTGTAGGCGAAGATGGAGGTGAAGGCGGTGGCATTAGTGGGGATGATAACTGCGGAATGTGTTGCCTTATCAAACTGATAGCACTCCTCGAAGAACCCCAAGCGCGCTCTTCCTTGCTTTCTCACAGAGGTCAAATTAGAGGATTGTTGTCTAACCCTTCAATACCTTTGTATACCTTTCCGCTCCGCGTCGTTCCACTCATTAATGTATTCGCATCACCTATTTTTGACATAACAACATCTTAATCCAGGTATTCAAAGATTTGATGTACTTACCTCATGGTCCCTTGAGAAAACGTCTTTCTGCTTCATTGTAGCTTATAGTCGTGTCTATTGCAAATTCAGTGATAAACCCTCCTATTATCTGATCAAGCCAATGGTCTACGACCCGCGCAATCTTATCTTCATATGCCTCTAGCCTGCACACCAACTCTGGAGTCCACACTATTGGTTGAATGAGCTTGCACCTTCCCTGGCTGTCCGTTAGCCTCGCAATCCAATCATACAGCTCTGACAAGAAGGTCGCGAAGAATATCTCATGGATTTCTATATATATGTAGCTATACATCCACCTCTTCTCCTATATCTATGGGGTTTTTTTTTCCGGTAATACGAAATCGTGAAGCTTCTGATCCAACCAATCTTCAATTTCCTTCTTCGTAGGGTTCCAGTGTTCCGACATTAGACATCCCTTAGGCAGATCCCGGTCCTGGAAAGCAACCATTTGTTGGCTTGTTGGGGCCTGACCTAGGTTTAGAAGTGTTTAGCCAAACAAATCCAGAAACTACTAGCCGTTTTGGCAACAGTCCGCGGAGCGCGGACTGAGGTCTCACTCGAGGTAGTATGGGAGGGTGTTGGAACCAGGTTTCCGCACCCTAGGGATGTCTTGATGAGGTCTAGAAAGGTCACGAACCAATCTTTCACACTTATACTACTTCACACAGCTATCCGACCTTGGCATATCCGTAGTACCAAGCGCAAAGAGGTGCTATCTAGATCCCTTAGCCTCAGTATGTTTGTATTATAGATCTGACTTAATTTAGTGGATTTTATTAATCATTCAATATTTGTAAATAGCGCGCACAAACATAAACCTTAAGAGATGCATAAAACCATAATAGAAGAACAACCCTACAGATCTACGAGCAAATGCACAATATTTCAGAAACACTTATCTTTTATTAATCTTCTATTCCAGTAAAATCCAATTCCACCCTATGCACTCAGTTACAGGGGTCCACGCACATATCTGCAGACTCTACCAGGCCTCTGTGCACACAACTGCAGAGCCTCTTCTACTACTACAACCCTCGAATCAGACTT
>APFE030266945.1:15548-73777 GCA_000404065.3 Pinus taeda | reverse complement strand
AATGAAATGAAGCATTATTTCCGCTGCATCTTTGTGTATATGGTTATCTCTGTATTTTGTTGCGTTCCTGTTTAAATCCGGATCAGATTTTGAGTTAGATAAATTTAAATCAATCATGATGAAAGAATTTGAGATGACATATCTTGGTCTCATGAAATATTTTATTGACATAGAAGTTGAGAAATCTCAAAAATGAATTTTTATTAGTCAAAATAAATATGCTAGAGATTTGTTGAAAAGATTCAGGATGGAAAATTGCAAACATGTCCCTACACCAGTTGCAACAAGTACAAAGTTAAGAAAGGATGATGAAGGATCATATGTCAATCCAACTATATTAAAAAGATTGGTTGGAAGACTCATGTATCTCACAGCTACAAAACCAGATATTATACATGGAGTAAGTTTGATTTCTAGATTTATGGAGACTCCAAAAGGCACACATTGGAGTGTAGAAAAAAGAATTTTGAGATACAAAGCAGGAACTAGTGATTGTGGCATAATGTATGAAAGCACATAGAAGAAGGATTTGATTGGGTACACAGATAGTGATTTTGTAGGAAGTTTGGAGGATAGGAAGAGAACTTCTGATTATGTGTTCCATCTTGGTTCAGGTGTGATTTCATGGGTATCTAAGAAGCAACCTATTGTGACACTCTCATCAACAGAAGCCGAATATGTAATAGCAACATCAACAAAATGTCAATTAGTGTGGTTAAGAAGAGTATTTGACAGACTCAAGTAGAAACAACATGGATCAACAACAATATATTGTGGCAACACCTCAACAATTTCACTATCCAAGAATAATGTGTTTCATCAAAAGAGCAAGCATATTGATACTAGATATCACTTTATTAGAGAACTTGTGAGCAATGGAGAAGTTCACTTGAAGCCTTATAAATCTAGTGATCAATTGGCTAATATATTTACTAAGTCATTAGCAAAATATGTGTTTGAGTTTCATAGAAAAACTTGGGTATTGTAAGCCTAGCTGAGACATAGACCAGTAGGCATGTTTGAGTTAGTATGAGTCAGTCTTACTTTAATAGTCGTAATCATTAAGGGATTTTTGAGGTCTAAAATGGGCCTCCTAAGAAAAATGTACAACGAAAATAAAAATTATAAGAACCAATAGGATTCAAGGTGATGATGTCAACCATGGGGGGTGATTCACCATTTTTGGAGTAAATAAGTACAAAGATTAAAAAATAATAACATAATAAAACTACTTTTTCAACTCGTATTTTCAACTTGTCTCCCTAATTTTTTACTCAAATTTTGAGCGGGAGTACTTGTTGGATGAAAATTTTAATTCCTCATCCAAGGAGTACATATTTTGCATACTTTCGATGGACCCTACTACACGAAAAATGACAAATTCATGAAAAAATGTGATTGCAATCGCATTTTTCATGTATTTCTCATTTTTCGTGTAGTAGGGTCCATCAAAAGTATGCAACATGGTTACTCCTTGGATGAGGAATCAATGTTTGTATCCAACGAGTGTTTCTGCTTGAAATTTGAGTAAATCTATACAAAGATAAGTTGAAAATACGAGTTGAAAAAATAGTTCTGTCTTTTTTCCCTCTAAAATTTGATGATGTAATGTAATCTTATTTTATTATTTCCACTATTATTTTATAATTTCCTTAGGAGGCCCATTTTAGACCTCAAAAATCCCCTAATGTAAGGGGTGGTGTTCAAATAAGCTAATTACTGTTGTATGAGGAGTTGGCTAAAATTAGAGAATCAATTAACTGAGCATTGAGTCAAGTAGAGTTAAGTCATTGTCAAATTTAGTGTGTGGTTGCATGTCAAGTTATTTTAGGCGAATCACTAGTTGGAAAGGTTAAATACCCTTCATCGGGTTCATTGTAATCATAAAGTTTTGTGTAATCAATAGAAGAGCCTCAACTTGTTTGTTTTGTGTGTGAAATTTGTGTTTTCGCTCCTCTTCCTTTCCAGCAGTTGCATGTCAAGTTATTTTAGGCAAGTTTCTAGTCGGAAAAGGTTTAAATACCCCTCATCGAGTTCATTGTAACAATCAATTTTTTGTGTGATGAACAGAAAATCCACAGCTCATTTGTTTTGTGTGTGAAATTTTTATTTCCTCTCCTCTGCCTTTCCAAAGGAGCAGGGACTAATTCCATCTTTCTCCATTTCTCTCTCTCCCCCATCAAAACCATGGAGTGTAACGAACAACTTAATGTAGGCATGGTTGTCTTGGAAATATGAGCAACGTTGGAGATCGACGGTAATCATAATATGGTAAATATTCATGCTAAACTTCTAGCTTTATTTTTCTTTCAATTTGGTAAGATTAATGTTATGAAACTATGTATTAATGGTGCATGCAGATTGGACGGGAAGGTTGGAATAGTGATGGGCAGGGCAACTGGAATAGGAGAAGCCATTGTTCGGTTGTTCATTAAGCATGGAGTTAAAGTCATAATTGTAGACGTTGAGGAGAAAGTTGGCAGAAAGATTGAGGAATCTCTTTATCCCACTGTGCAAACTTACGTGCACTGCAATGTGAGCGCAGTAGTGGATGTGGCCATCGACAAGTTTGGCCAAATGGACATTATGTATAACAACACTAGAACTAACGACACATTTTTGGTGAAGAGCATAACAAAGTATGATATGGATCAATTCAAGTGAGTGATGAACATAACCTGAAAGGAATGATCCACAACATTTAGCATGTCGTCCACGACATGATCTTGTAGAAGAAAGGGTGCATCATCTCTACAACCAGAGTGGTGTGTATTTTTGGAGGAGTTGCTCCTTACTCGTACATAGCCTTGAAGCATGTGATCATTGGATTGACTAAAATGGTGCAGCTGAGCTTGGAAAATATGGGATGAGAGTGAACATTGTTTCCCCTTATGGCATGGCCACGACTCTTGTAGTCTAGTACTTCAAACGAGGGGATGCCTCCTCAATTTCCGAAAAAGGATAAGGCTGTAATGGAGGGTTTCTGCAATAGTATAGCCAACTTACAGGGATGCACCCTTAAAGTAGAGGATATTGCGAAAGCCAGTCTCTAATTGGCCAATGACGAGTCAAAGTATGTTAGTGGGCATAACCTCGTCGTTGATGGCGGATTCACGGTTGTGAATCACTCGTGGGGTCTCTACCAATAATTAGATATATGTAGTTGATGATATGTGCTACTTTTCTCAATGCAATAATAGAGTGGAGAACTCTAGTCTATAATAATATCAGCATTTGGATTTCTATTTCACATCCCAATGTGTGTAAGCCATTTTCCTTCACCTGGTGCTTATCCATGTGGTTCAGGAATTTTTTGTTGTATCTATGAGTATAGCATATTTCCATGTATAGACATTATGACGATAACCATCTTGAAGGTACTGAATTCGAGTTCCATTCAATTCGTATCAAAAAAATTTGACCATCTAGAAATCACTATATATATATATATATAGATATATATATATTTTTTTTAATTTTCAAATATTAAAATTAACAATTTTGATATTCAAAATTGTGGAACATTCCTTGAAAATGGTTTTCAATGATCTTGTATACGCTGCAAATAAAATTAGATATTATTATTAATAAAAATTACTCCTATTCAAAGGAGGCTATTAGATGGAATGAAAGGTCCCAAATTTTCGGAGTTGTTCATTGGTTAATCAATAGATAATAGTTAATAAGGTTGTTTCCTAGTAATACATTATGAAGTAATTTCTTAATTGTTTGATAGACCTATATGTTTCAACCTCGGGTGCAATTAGGTGCAATTAGATCGATGAAATTTCATCTTTTAGATTTATCAATGGTCAAGATCGACTATTGCCCAAATATTCTTTATCTAATAGATAGATAAATTGTTGTCACGAGATGGAGTACAAAGAGCGATGGCAACATGTCGGTGGAGGTGGAAGGTTTGGGCACAAGTTAGTTGGGGAGGTTAAATGGCATGCATTTCACTTGGACAGGAGGTGTGTTTCACTTCAACCCTATGTTGTATTTTATTTTCGAAACCTTCATCCCTCCATTTCAATGTGGCGAGGTTCAACAAAATCGGTGCGACGAGGCTGCAGGTGTAAATTTAATTCTTAAACCTTCATCCCTCTATTTCAATGTGGCGAGGTTCAACAAAAGTGGCACCACAAGGTTGTAGGGGCAGTTTCAATGTTAGCAGGTTCAAGCACAAGTCCGGTTCAAGCACAAGTCCAATATGGCGAGGTTCATTGGCAACTTTGAATATTAATTTTTGTAACTCTTTTAATATTTCTTCTTTGCAGGTGGGTTTCTTTTTGCAAACATATTTTTGTAATTGATTTCTTTTTTACAGATGACCTTCAAATTTTGGTTTGTATTAAAAATATGTACCTTAAATATTTGGGGATAAATCTAACCTCTCTAAAATAATTTCTCCAAATATTCCATAAAGCTGATATCATAATAATTTTACTTATTACTTTCCCTGTACCTGCTAAACTATACATAGGAAAGTAAAATTATATTCAGGAAAGTAATTTTTTAAGCTCTAGTGGAAAGTTGCGACACTGACTCACCCTCATTTGAGTCAATGTTTGTAAGGTTTTTTTAAATCAAGCTTGACCCCGACACATCCTCTGATGATGGACTCACTTGGTAGTTCAAAACATTGGGTTCACAAAACTCTATAATAGGTCATTCCTCATCTATCTAAAACTATCCTCGCCTGTATGTATTCATTATTTTACAATTAAATTTATTATGCGTGTGGAGAGTATTACTAGGTGGTGTATGCCCTTCTCCTTCACTTGAGTGTCTTTCTTCCATGCTGGAGGAGGAGCTCTTGTAGGCCTATTTTTAGCCCAAACAAAGGTAGGTAAGTGTCTATGAATTTCTGCTATTCTAGCCGCAAGGACAACCCTTATATTTGCTCGCATGTGTGACTGTAACAACTCCAAAATAGACTCCTAGCCCTCAGTGGTGTGCCCTTTCTCTTCGCTGCCTTTGGAGACCTCCTTCCTTCGTTCTTTGTTGACTTTCCCTTAGCAGATTTTAGAGAACACTTTATGCATTATCTTTGGAGTGGAAAACCTCTATAAATAGAGGACTATCTGTCCATTTAGGCCAACTAGAAGGTCGACTAGTCCTTTGTTTGTAGGCCGACTTTGAGTGCTATTTGTAGGAAGATTCGTTACGCAGTTTGTGGATAGCTTCCATGGTGGTGTAGCATGCTTGAAGGAGCTTCTTGAAGGTTCCATTTCATAGGAGTAGACTTGATTTTGCTTGGAGGTTTCCCTTTGACTTTAGTATATATTTATACATAGGGTAACATGTCCTTAAGGCCTTGAATATTTTCTCTTGACTATTTGACTCACCTAGAGCACTTTGACATGTGCTAGACCTACTTCAATGAGCAAGAAACTCATTGTCATATATTATAAAAATAATATTTATTTTCTTGGATAAGTACAAATATCAAAAGAACATTTATGAAGACCAAAGCTAGTTACACTTCCTTCAACACTCCCTCTTAACTAGGGAGGTATTCATACACCATTACAAGGTGTTTAGCAATTTTCAATTTTGAAGAATTCACATAAGAGAAACTGGATTAGCAATCCATCTGTTATAGCTCATATCTGTCAGCATTGTCATAGTGCAAGGCCTTGACTAACAACTCCATCTCTTTATGAGGCCATGAGCTACAATTTTGGCAAGACCAATGATTTATAGACACCGTCATCATTGTCTCTCAAGGTACATACCCACCCGGGTGTTCTCCAGGTATCACCTTTTAGGACTATTCTTATCTTGGGTTCCCATCCCTCAAATAATATTGGTCCTCTTGTCTACTCTTGTCTTAGATTCCCTACACTTCCTCAAAGACTATTGGATGCCAGATGATTACACAATCCTCCCATTATTTCTTCCCAAGTGAAGACAAGAATGTAGTGTTTGTCTTGTGTTTACATTTCCATTCATGGCCTTCATCTAGACTTATGGTTGTTAGTCCTGGTCTAGTGCATTACCCATGAAATGGAAAACAAAAATGTCACTCCTTTGTAATCAGGGGTGATCCAAAACTCCCTCTTGATTAAGGACCTGTTAGAGCTCCCTCTTAATTGGGGACTCTTTCCTTCATCAACAACTTCTTCTTCATGGGTCCTTCATGTTGGTTTGGGTAGCAGCGGACGTACTCTAACCATGAAAATTGGTAGAGAGGCTAAAGCACATGAGATCTCCAAGACCGAGAAATGGTTTGGGTGGATTCTAACCATTTTGGGAGATATTAAAATAATTAATATTTTTAATGTAGTTCCTAAGTCTAAACTTAGGAAAAATAAAATATTAATGGGTATTAATATAAAACTGGGTTAGAAGGTTCCAAAAGTCATGTATCAAGCCAATTATAGTATTAGTCGTTGATTAGAGATTTAATCTCGCCTGTTGATGGACCAATGAGAAAAGTATAAGAGGAGGCTTGAGGGTCAATTGGAGAACACACCAGAGTGATTAGTCATTCATTTTGCTAGAGCGGGGTTGCTAAGCAAAAGTGACTCAGTGATCAGCAGCGAGGGGGAGTGAATACATAGTAGAGAGGCAAAGTTAGTACCAAAGAGACAATGCACAACCTGGAGAGGTTGACGCAAATGCAGTAGGGAGTAGTGCAGAGCTAGGAGAGGCCAGCGTGTGTGACACAGAGGGTATGAGGGCTGACGCAGAAGCTTCAGTTGTTGCGTAGAGGCTAGCAGAGTTGACGCAGGGCCAAGAGTCAGCACTGGGAGGATTTTTGTGGGACAGACTGGGTGCTAATGAGCTGGGTAGGGTGATGCAGTCCCTATCAGAGTGACGCAAAGCATTGGAAGTTGCAATTGTTGCTATGGGATCGTTCATCAGTGATTAATCAGCTGGAATATCTGTCTCTGAGGAGAGGTACTATTGCCGAGGGCCTTCTCTGTTGGGTGAGCCATTGCTGGCACCCTAGTTGTATTCTAAAAATTGCAGAATAATAAAACCCTCTGAATAGCTGCACCGTTTTTCCTGCATTGGGTTTTTTTGAGGACATTGGTCCAAAAATAACGGTGTCACTTGTGTGCTTGTTTTGTTCTAGTTGATGATTTGTAGATGTTGATATTGTAATTGTGTTTGTTTTCAGTATTTACATGGTAAATAACTTGTTAAGTAATTAAACGAGTAGGAAGAAATAAACCATATAGTACAAGAAGAATTTCTAACGGGTTAAACTTAGAAATTCCAACATGGTATCAGAGCGTGGTTGCAGATCATAGGAAAACTAAAGGCATCAGCCAAGTAGAGCATTTGCAGCAGATTCAGTTGCCCTGAGTGATAGAGCTGATCCTTGCAGAAGGCGAAGCAGAAGGAGTGACACAGAGGGACTACATCATCATTCCGGGCCAGAGAAGGGTAGCGCAGAAACTAAGGGAGGTAGAATCAGGCTCACGCAGAAGCCAGTAGGGCTAACACAGTTCGCTAGGGGAGTTGATTTGCTGGTGTCAGGATTACCCAGAGCCAAGTGGCTCAATACTTTAGTTGCTGGGGTATAGGAGGTTGTGGGAATTTGCGGAGCAAAGCTTGTGGGGTATTGTGGTCAGAACAGTACCTAATAGGGCAAGACCAAGGTGGAGGGAGTTGCTACTGAGGCGGATTTCCAGCCAAGGAATCTCATCAATGGTGCAGTTGCACAGGCGATTAGAGTGGGGAAAATTGACTTTGGCAGAGGGATTTACAGAAGGGAAATCAAGACTGAAAGAGAGTTGAATCGAGAACTTCCAGACTGGAAGTTGAGAAACTCAGCAGGAGTCGGAAAAAGGACTTCCAGGAGGGAAGTAGAGAGACTCAGAGGAGTCGAAAGAAGAGTAGTGAGATGGTCGTGAATGGACTGAGAGATCAGGATAGGTTGGACAGAGCATCCAACTTTGTGGTCTGGAAGGCCAGGATCTTGTCTATTCTAGACAGATATCACATTAAGGATTTTGTCTTGAAAGTGATGGTGATCCCAATTAACCAAGCTGAAAATGAGAAGTACGAGGAGGTAATGGCGAGGGTGAAGTGCATCATCCTTGATGGGGTCAAGGATCATGTGGTGCCACATATTGCTGAGAAAAACATGGAAAATGAGATGTGGGAGGCCCTGAAGAAATTGTACCAACATACTTCCATGCAAAGGAAGATGTTACTTGAAAATCAGTTGCGGTCATACTAGATGCAGAAGGGAGAGCAGATAGATGTCTTCCTCGGTCGATTGAAGGAGATCCGTGACCAACTAACTTCCATAGGGGCCACAACGGGTGAGGAATTGATGGTGAGGACCGCATTGAACGCAGTCTCAGAGGATTGGGAGGTATTTGTCCAGAGCATATCGATAGGATGATCCTTCTAGATTGGGAGGAACTGTGGCAGATCTTTGTTAAGAAGGGATCAGATGCGTGACCAACGCATGGAATAGCGGCAAAGGGGTCAGAATAAATAAGGAGGAAGAAGAGAATATGGCTCTGGAATCTGTGGGAAAGAAAGAGAAGAGGAAAAAGAAGGACCTCTCCAAGGTCAAGTGCTTCCATTATGGGGAATTGGGTCATTTTGTGAACCAGTGTCCGAGGAAGAAGAGTAAGAGAGAGGCTTCTGACTTGAAGGAAGCGCCAATGAAGGGAGAGAAAGAGGTCAAGGAGGATGATGATTGTGCCATGAGTGCTCATGTTCTACTTGAGAAGAAGTGGGGAGACATCGAGATGTATTCAAGAGGACTACAGGAAATGAGGAGAAGGATCCTTGAGGCACCCAACCTCTTGGATTATACCTTGCTACGGGAACCCCGAAGAGGAGTAGAAGGACTGGTGGATGTCGATAGAGACGGATGCGGATGAAGCGGCAAAGAGTGCTATAGTGCAGGAGTCCCCAGGCAGTGTGAGGCTAGCAGGCTGAAACAGTGTGAGAGGCATGGGATTGTTGCAATGGTGCAGGATGGCACAAAGAGGTTTGCAATGGTGCGAGATGCAAGGAGTTGTTACAACAACGCAGAGGCCAGTAGAGGAAGCACTTGTTAGCGATAAAGGGAGCTTCAACATCGGGAGTGTTTCTAGCCTGAATGGGACGTCAGAAGTTGGGTGGATCAGTTACTTGCTTCTTAGTAACTGAGTTGCAGTGCAGTAGCACAATGCAGCATGATGAGAGGGGCTGCAGTGGAGAATGCAGTGTTGGGAGTATGGACAACAGTAGCATAGATGCAGAGGGAGCTTTCGTACGATGCAGCAGTGGCAATGTCAGGGCCATGGGTAGTAGTACAGTATGCAGCGGTGTAGAGGATGTTGGGCATGGAGGCCTATCCTCAACACACTAACCGGTGTCAGATAAGCATTGTGATACTCAGTGAGGAGTATTACTAGAGCACAATCCTCGCTAAGAGGGAGTGTTGATTTGGGGTAGCATCGAATGTACTCCAGCCATGAAAATTGGTGGAGAGGCTAAAGAACATGAGATCTCCAAGACCCATAAATGGTTTGGGTAGATTCTAACCAGTTTGGGAGATATTAAAATAATTAATATTTTTAATGGAGTTCCTGAGTCTAAACTTAGAAAAATAAAATATTAATGGGTATTAATATAAAACTGGGTTAGAAGGTTCCAAAAGTCATGGATCAATCCAAATCTAATCTTAGCCGTTGATTAGAGATTTAATCTCGGTCGTTGATGGACCAACGAGAAAAGTATAAGAGGATGAGGGTCAGTTGGAGAACGCACTAGAGTGATCAGTCATTCATTTTGCTAGAGCGAGGTTGCTAAGAAAAAGTGAATCAATGATCAACGGTGAGGGGCAGGGAATACATAACAGAGATGCAGAGTTAGTACCAGAGAGACAACGCAGATCCTAAAGAGGTTGATGCAGAGGCAGCTAAGTGCTATGCAGAGGCAGGAGGGAGCAGCGCAGAGTGAGGAGAGGCCAACGTGTGTGACGCGGAGGGTCAGAGGGTTGAGGTAGAAGCTTCAGTTGCTATGGGATCATTCATCTGGTGATTAATCAACAAAAATGTATGTCTTCGAGGAGAGGGATACAATCAAGTTCTTTATTATTATGTAGTATGGACAAAGATACAATTTTAAGGCTCATTCTACCGATGAGATAAGTGAACATTTATGAATCAAATATAAATTTGGATTGTGTCTTTTCAGTTATATCTTTGAAGTTTAGGATCAAGCAACACGAACAGTATTGGCAGGCGTCAATCGATCCGCGGAGGAATAACTAAAATATAGACGATTATAGGAATTATTCTTGTCGAGATCTCAATAGATGAATCACTGCTGAGGGAATTCTCTATTGGGTGAGCCATTTCTAGAACCCTAATTATATTCTGAAAACTGCATAATAATAAAACCCTCTAAATAGTTGCACCTGTTTTCTCGCATTAGGTTTTTCAGGGGACATTGGTCCAAAAATAACAGTGTCACTTGTGTGGTTGTTTTCTTTCAGTTGATGATCTGTAGATGTTGATACTATACTTGTGTTTATTTTCAGTATTTACATGGTAAATAACTTGTTAAGTAATTAAACGAGTAGGAAGAAATAGACCAAATAGTATAGGAAGAATTTCTAACAGGTTAAACTTAGAAATTCCAATACTTCAGCTGCTTGATCTCCTTCCTTTCTTGATGTCATGAAGCCTTTATTCGAACTTCTTTTGGGTAGGGAACCATCCATCAATCACTTTCCTCCCTGGTTTTTCTTGTCATTGCTTCCTTCGAAGAAAGTGGCTTTCATGTCATACATCAGGCTTACTTGTCATCTTGGCTACTCCTTTGTCATCTTGTCCATGCTTGGAAATATTCTTCTCACGGATGCTTTTTTGTACTTGTTTGTTTGCATGCCTTGACCTAGTATCCCATCGTGACTTTATCTTGATATCGCTTCAAAATTAATTTTTGTTGGATGGTTTCTTCATCACGACATCTTCGTAGAGGAGAATCAATTATCTACATCTTTTATATCTCCAAGGCTTTCATAGGTGTCAAGGATCCTTTCTTTATTTATTAGAGTTGTCTTGCCTTCTTTCAGGAGATATCTTCAAAGTATCTTGTCAAATAGTGATTCTCGGTGATCTTGGTGTTCTTCCACATGCTTGATCTCTTTCTTCAATTGTCTCTTATTTAATAGATAGGTCAACCATCTAATGCTTCTTGTCAGAGCATTCCTTCATTGTGTACTTCCTGGATTTGTCATCATTTCTTCTTGCTTCTTAGTCAGCAATCTCATACTCCTTATGTGAGCATATTTTTTGTTGACCTTCATTTCATTGTGGTACATGCCTTCGAGCATGTTCTTGGTGAAAGAGATTCTTTCATGCTTGATCATGTTATAGAAATATCCCTGACTCAATTATATACAAATGATAACATGACTAAACTTTAATGCATACATACCTCATCTTGATTCTCCTTTTATCACCCTTTGGTGTGGCCCTTCTTGCTTCATCTTAACTTGCCTGCATATCATCCTTTTCTTGAATCCTGTGAATGGGCTTCCCAATGATACATATGCCTTGGTTCATAAACCTTCTTTTGAAGATTCCATCATAGGATCTTAAAGATCCTTCCCTTGCAAATGTTTCTTTTCCTTTGATGATGGAGGTCTTCTAAGATACTTAATCATGGTCAAAATTTTCTTTTATCATGGATGAGGTTCCATACTAGTTATGCTCCTTCTATATGAATATCATGAGCTATATCTACCATGCTCATCTATTCTAGAAGATATTTCTACCCATGCATTTTTATTCTCATCATAAATGCTACATCTACATGAGTATCTAGAACTCTATGTGTATCATGCTACTAGATTCTAGAGTATGTTTTTAGCCATGCAATACTAATGTATTCCTACATGCTCCTATCCTACTCAAAACTTTGAAAGAAGTCTATAAGTAAAGAGTTTGACCTAGTCATAGTAGAGATCCGGAGGATCTTCCTTCTTTTTCTTCTTTCCTTCTTCTTTAACCTCTTGAGTCAAGTGAGCTTCTTCCCTCTTTCTTTTGTTGCTATCCTTCTTAAGCTTAGGGAAATTCCTTTTGTAATGTTAATATTCTTGGCATCCAAAACATTGGATCTTGGACATGTATTTGATGTTTGTTCTTCGTGGACCCAACTTGCCAAATTTACACTTTCTTTTGGCCATGGTAGAAAATTCTTGCTCCTTTGATCCTACATCGTTTTTTTCCTTAAGTCTAGTTTCCTTTGTTCTGCATAGAGACCACATTTCAGTGAGAGTGGTTGCTTCCTTCTTGGCATATATGCTTGATGTGAATTTTCCCCACTCCTCAGGTAGAGCATTGAGTACTACAATTTTCATTTCTCTGTCAGGCATGACTTCTCCAAGCTCTTAAAGTTGATCTCTCATTTCATATATTTTCAAGAAGTAGGGAGCTATTCCTTCCTTTGTTATCTTCATCTTGTATAATTCATTTCTTAGAGATACTACTTCTCCAGTTGTGGATACCTAGAATAGCTCTACTAGCTTGTCATATCTTTATTTTGATGTCTCAACCTTGGAGACATAAGGAATGAGAGAGTATTTAATTGATTCTATTAGAATCCTTTGAGCTCTTGTCTCATCCTTATTGTATTTGGCTAAGGCTTGAGTCTGTTCCTTAGCAGGGATAGTGATATTCCCCTTGACATGTTCTAGGAGTCTATTCTCCTTGAGAAGTAGATCAATCCTCTTCTTCCATGCAAGAAACTTATTGGTACCTACCAATTTATTCCTTTCCTTGCAAAAAGACATTGATCTATATTCAAAAGGGGACATGTGCGTACTTGATATATTTTGAGATGTAATGGGTTTGCTTCTTCCTTGAAGGCTTAATGGCTTTTCTTCCCTGGATCTTGATTTTCTTCAAGTTTCCTTCTCCAAGTAGACTTGCTTGGTGATGAAGTTTGCTTGAAGACTTGTAGCTTGATGTAGGTCCTACTTCAATCCGCTCTTCTTTGTGGGTGCCTTTATGTAAGGTTCTTCTTCTAGATTTGTGGACCTCCTTGATGAATGATGGATTATAGACCCTTCTAGTTCTTGAAGTTATTGAGACTTCTAGGCTTGATGCTTCAACTCTGTAGATGCTTCCCCTTGATGTGTGTTCTTGAGTTGCGCTATCCTTGATGTTTCACCTTATGCTCTGATACCATGTTGAAGAATCTAGGGAAAAGTAGTGTAGTGTGATTCTTCGTTTCTTGTTAACAATATGTGGAGTCTTTTTACTTTTCTTGTTAGCTTATTCTTCTTCTTCTTATTATTAGTGCATATGTGTGTACTTCATCAAAACATAAAATCAAGAACACAAGATGTTGGCTCTCTGCTAGGGCCAAAACCTCACTACTCTTGAGAGGAAATCCCTTTAGTGAATTTCTCTTATTGAAGCGTCTATTGATCAATTCGAAACCATAAACCCCTAACAAAGAGATCTTTCAAGCACAAGTCAATTCTCCACTCCTTTCTGCACCATATACCCATGCACTTCTTCCGTCACTTTGCTTCCCGACACTTCATCCTCCTACTTCTGGCACTTCTTATTCTTGCGATGATTCTTGCATAGAGTTATACATTCTTTGAATAAGTCATCTAAGTTAAGTGTTTCTCTTCTATTCCTTTCTCAAGTATATATTTGACTAACCGAGATCCTCCTTGAGTGTATGACTGTTTTGTTGTTTTGTTGCCCAAGTTTCTTGCACTTGTGGAGAGTATTTCTAAGTGGTGTATGCCCTTCTCCTTCTCTTGAGTGTCTTTCTTCCACATTGGAGGAGGAGGCCTAGTTTCAGCCCAAACGAAGGTAGGTAAGTGTCTATGGATTGTTGTTGTCCTAGCTGCAGGGAAAACCCTCAGATTTCCTCGCACATGTGACTGTAGCATCCCCAAAACAGAATTCTATCCCTCGGTGGTGTACCCTTTCTCTTCGCTACCTTTGGAGACCTCCTTCCTTCGTTATTTCTTTCCTTTCCCTTCGTAGATTTCAGAGCACAATTTATGTGTTATCTTTGGAGTGGATAGCCTCTATAAATAGAGTATTGTCCCTCCATTTAGGCCGACTAGAAGGTTGACTAGTCCTCTGTTTATAGGCTGGCTTTGAGTGTTGTTTGTAGGCATATTCTTTGAGCAGTTTGTGGATAGCTTCCATTATGGTGTAGCATGCTTGAAGGAGCTTCTTGAAGGTGCCATTGCATAGAGTAGACTTGACTTTACTTGGATCTTTCCCTTTGACTTTAATATATATTTATAAATAGTGTAACATGCCCGTAAGGCCTTCAATATTTTCTATTGACAATTTGACTCATCTATAGCACTTTGACATGTACTAGACCTACTTCAATGAGTAAGAAACTCATTGTCATATTATAAAAATAATATTCCTTTTCTTGAATAAGTACAAATATCAAAAGTACATTTATGAAGAGCGAACCTAGTTACACTTCCTTCAACATATTGAACCAAGCTCTAAATTATCCGTTTTCAAATTACGTGACATATGGAGTGCAAAAAAAAGCCTTCATATAATCTTCAAAATTACTACTCTCGGATGCCCTAGGCACTGACCCTTTTATTTCAACCCAGGGGTTGTCTCTAGGAGGCTTCTATATCTTCTGAAGCAATTGTGTGATAAGATATAGAAAAAGCTACAACAGATTATACCATTATGATATACAAAATGAAATATCCACTACAGTGTTTCTGGTTTTAAATCAAACAAACAAAATAGAGATTAAAAAGGATGTCCAATGCTGAGAAATACCTGTGAATCTGTGATCTTTCTTGGCTTCTGATACCAATTTGTTGGAAATACATAGGAGCTAAAACACAAATTTCACACACAAAACACATGATTTGCTGTTTTTCTATTGATTACACAAAACTTGATGATTACAATGAACCCGGTGAAGGGTATTTAACCTTTTCCAAACTCACCTAAAATAACTTGACATGCAACCACACACTAAATTCGACTATGACTTAACTTGACATGCAACCACACACTAAATTCAACTAGGACTTAACTTCTATTGATTACACAAAACTTGATGATTACAATGAACCCGGTGAAGGGTATTTAACCCTTTCCAAACTCGCCTAAAATAACTTGACATGCAACCACACACTAAATTTGACTATGACTTAACTTGACATGAAACCACACACTAAATTCAACTATGACTTAACTCGACTTGACTCAATGCTCAGTGAATTGACTCTCTACTTTTAGCCAACTCTTCATGTAAGAGTAATTAGCTTATTTTAATAGCAACCACCCACTAAATTAGGCTTAACTCTACTTTAGCCAACTCCGGAGTAATTACAATTTCCAACATATAAATGTCGAAAATACAGATAGATGCTTATTGTGCTGGTTGGGAGCAGTGTTCAAAATTGAACACGTCACAGGCCGTCAAGAGGCCTTTAACATGTCGGAGAAGGGTTAACCAAAACTTACAAGTAAAAAAAAAACATTAAATTTTGATTTTTACACGTCAAAAAAAGATTTAAATAATATTTTAAAATGCCTGTAAAGGGCTATTAGACATTTCTAAAAATTTAAATTAGAAAAGGGCACCAGACAGTCAGGGTCCACCTTATTCTCTGACAACCTGACTTGGATGCTAAAGTATAGAGTACACTACTAAGAAGGCGGCATGAGGTTGTTGAGTTTGTTGAAGGAATAAATAAAATGTAATGGTGTCAAGCAGTCATAATGGCAGCCGGAACACTGATATTTTTTTCCCTACCGAGAAGGCCTTGAGATCCTGTTTCCTTTGCTTGCCTTGAGTGACCATGATCTTGGTGAGTAATCTAAATGAGGTTGGTATGGGTATCCAAGGTAGTAAGCATGGGTAGGAAGGAAGTTCCATGGTATTAGATTGAGTTTAATTCCTCGGCCATAAGTCCATTTAATAGAGGGACCATAACATAGTTTAGAGATGATGATGATGTCTTTATAAAAAATGGAACGAGTGAAAGAAGTAAGGTCTAGTAGGCGTACCTGTTTTTTCATCCCATTTAACCAGAGAACTGCGAAAGAGAGTCAGAGAACTACAAAAGAGACATTTTTTTTCATTTAGGACTTGGCATTCTTATGTAGCTCGAACCTGGTCAAGATTCAGAATTGCAAATTCCAGCGATCACAGATTCACAGGTATTTCTCAGCATTGGACATCCTTTTTAATCTCTATTTTGTTTGTTTGATTTAAAACCAGAAACGCTGAAAGATAGGCTCTTCTACCATTTCTTTTTGCTCTAGACGAAAATAAATCCATACTGAAATTCAATTATCTGCATGCACATTGGTAGCTAATGGGAAATATATTTACAATAAAGAACAAAATTACAAAACAAATTAAATAAACTGAGGCAGAATTTTAACAAGTAAGTACTCAGAGTTCAACAACATAAACAAACGTTTCAAAATACATAAGACCATTAATTTTGAACATATTATTCCATGTATTACCTAGAGGGACAACACTATACCACTTTCTCCATCTTTGTGATCATTTCACGCTCTTCAACATGTCTGTAGCTCTGGGAAAAATGTCACACAAAGCACTGGATTTTCTATTTATGGAGTTTTGGGTTGGAACTTGGTACAACTATTTTTAAGTTAGACAATGATTTTTGTTATTATTTTTTTTATATTCAAACGGGTTTAACTAAATTGGTAGAAAAGTTTTATACATGAAGATTGTGGGGGAGTTGACTAATCAAATTTAAAATTCTAACAAATTTCTCTTATATTTTGTAACAAAGTCCTCTTAAATTTTGTATAAATTTAATTAAAAATACACTAAAAGACTTCTAACACACATAACCATTAATTGTTAAAATAAGACATACATATATTCACCTTACCTGAGATCCTCCGTTGATAAGGGATTTTTTCATAAATAAGGTAGTTGTTGCACAGAGGATGATGAGAAAGATATTCTAAAGAGTTAGCCTTTGGGAATGTAGTAATTTTGTGAGCTATAGTTAACCTAAATCCAAAATTTGACTAGAATATTGAAACAAATATGAAGTTGTAATTTATTTCATTCATTTATAACCTGCAATTGTAAAGGTTCACAAAATTTTAAATTGACCTGAATCTATGAAATACAACTCAAATAACAAAACCCTTTAAAATTATATATCTCAGACGAATTAGTTAACATTCAAAAATTGCATAAACCTTTGGCTAAATTCTAACAAAGTCGCCTTGCACTGTTTTTAATAAATTTTAAGCGACTTTTCTCACCTTATCTACTCGTGGAACCCTTGATCCTTCTGTTCCATTCTAGGTCCAGCGAGAGTCAAGTTCATTAAATTGCACTGTGCAATGGTATGCGTTTGCTTTTGGTTGAGGAACCTAGAAGAAAATTTTGTAGGAAAGTTGGCCGTATGTGTGTGTTTTTAATGTTAGTGAAGCTTAGTTAGAACACAAACAAATATGCTAATATTGAGGACCTATAAAATGATTTGATGAAAAATTATACATTTTATTTATGGGTAGAGAAAATTCCTTAATTTCAATGCGGTAGGAAGAACCTTTGATGTAGAAATTCAGAATAAATTGCCTTGATGACTTTTAATTACCCACTTATCAAATCCGAGATTATGCCTTGCATTTGACCAGATTTTAATCATAATGAAGATGAGTTAGTGCACATTAAAAGAGTGTCAAAATACAATAATTACAAAAGGCATTTGCTTGATATAAATTTCAATAATAGGTATACCAAATACTTTAATTTCAAAGACTCAAGATATTTCAAAGACTCAAGATGGAGTATGATATAAAAAATTCATATGAACTTTGGAATAAAGTTAACCCAATTTAAATGTTCAAATTATTGTGCTTCACTATTCTGAGTTCAATAATAGGTATACCAAATACTTTAATTTCAAAGACTCAAGATATTTCAAAGACTCAGGGTGGAGTATGATATAAAAAATTCATATAAACTTTGGAATAAAGTTAACCCAATTTAAATGTTCAGATTATTGTGCTTCACTATTCTGCGTTTACCTGTTGCTTTTCTATGTTTTCATAATTAATGTGCTTCTTTGTATGCTAGTGCACAATCTTTTGGATAGAGAAGGAATATGACAGTGAAAAGTTACGTGAAATAGGAAAAATGATGAAAATTATTCTCCTCTGATTCCATACATTGCCCGTACATTGCATCCACGTAACTCACCATATCATGTTGATCCAAAGATGGAATTGTTAAAATAAAAAAAGTAGCTCATAATATATTCCAATGGTAAAGTTTTTATTAGAATCCTTAAAATAAAACGAATATTTGGTAATATATTCCTTATTCCCTTTTGTGCATGTGGCTGGTAAAGTAATAAAATTTATGGAAATAGATGTTTATTTATTTATTTTTCAGACACTATAGTTTACAATAAGAGAAAACAATAAGAGCTTTTCTGTTGGAACACAAGAAGGAACAAGATTTATTCAAGATTTATTCACTTAAAAGTGGCTGAAGCGCACTGGTTACAAAATATAGCCCTTTTTGTGGTGCCTTGCATTAGTAGCAAGAATTTGTTCTTTAAAGAGTAATGAAGGAAATGGAGAAAGGTTAAAGAAATATGGTGCACTCACGGATTTATTGGAGGAAATGGAGGAAGGTTAAAGAAATATGGTGCACTCACGGATTTATTGGATAACATAAATTAGGTATGCTCAATACAAGTTATAAAAAATAGGTGAATGAATAGTAGTAATTCAAAAATTTGAAGATTTATAATGTCATTATTTTATTTTGATTTTTTTTATAAAAAGTTAATTTAATATACACTTATTACTAGAAGTGCAAGTGCAAGTGCAAATGGAATTTTTTTATCTTTTTATCTCTGAAGGGTTACATGAATATATGAGCTTCCAAATTAAATTAATACTAGCCATTCAAATCTGATACATGGCATGTCGCAGACGGAATGCGTGGACAATATCTAGCTACTAGTCAATAAGAATAATTGAAGCCTAAAGGATTCATGGCAGGTCGCCAACGGAATGCGTGGACAATATCTAGCTACTAGTCATAAGAATAATTGAAGTAAAGCTGAAGTTTCCGAATCCGAAGAGGAGTGACCGAAATATCTATGAACCTATTGAAGAGGCGCGTTATTATTTGTTTTTTATTATTGGATGGACTCAAATCGATGCCCTGACTCACACTTTGTTTTCATTATTTTTTCAGAGTCAACAAATATGTATATATCATCTATATATATATCATTTTTCTGAACAGTTATGCCTTAGTAGGGTTTTGTTTTAATTATATTTTTATAAGTAACAGTGATGATTTCTCTTTAAAAATGTGATTTTTTAATATTTTTAATTAAGGAAGATTCTTTAATATTTTTTTTATTTATTTTGAATGATTAAAGGTTTTTCTGGTCAAGTATGCTTTAGTAAAAAAAAAAAATTTTAATTCTGAATGATTAATTTATATTTTTATGTTATTTATTCAAAATCATGATTTTTCTGGTCAGGTATGCTTTAGTAAGGTTTTGTTTTTATTATATTTTAAAAAGAACAGTGATGATTTCTATATATATAGTTTTATTAAAATGTAACTAATTAATGAGGAATCTTTAATATTTTTAATTAATGAAAGACTTTAATATTTTATTTATTTATTTTGAATGATTAATTTATATTTTTGTTTATTTATTCAAAATCAGAGTTTTCCTGGTCAGGTATGTGTCAGTGCGGTTTTGTTTTTATTATATTTTTAAAAGTAACAGTGATGATTTCTGTATATAGTTTTATTAGACTTTAAAAATGTAGTTGATTAATGAAGATTCTTTAATTTTTTAATTAATGAAGACTTTAATATTTATTTATTTTGAATGATTAATTTATATTTTTGTTTATTATTCAAAATCAGGGTTTTTAAATCATTAAAAGTTTATTATATTAAAAAATTATATTATATATTTAGATTTTTTCCTCTTCTGTATTTTTTATCACTCAATTGAAATATATAAATTTAGTGTGAAAAGCTTAATGTTATGGATTGTCCATTCTTAAATAATATTATCAAATAATATTATTAATTATTAGGTACACTCAGATTATATATTATAATAACTAAATAACCAATTTCAAGAAAGTCAAATTTAAGAAAGATGTTTCAGGTGGGATATAAAATTTACTAGTTTTTATGGTTAATTGATTAAAAATGTGAATCATTAAGTTTATGTGTATGGGAGGATGGTTTTGGTGAATATTAATCTTTATTGACACTGATCATCAATTATTGGACTTTAGAGAGGTAAAAAATAATTGAGTTTACTTTATAATTTTATAATTTTATTTTTGTGTTGGAATAGCTTTAAAACTGGGCATCTATATAAATTGAATGGTTGGTACATGTAGAGAGATCTTCACTTATAAATAGGCTTTATTACAACACCATGGGCCAATACCATGGATTACTAATATCACATGTCCAAAAACTATGATTTGTGTTCATATTACACTTTTTTTTATTTAATGATTTTAATTAAAAATACAGAAATAGAATAACTACCTTATAGATCTTAACCTTTGATTTGTGACTACTAATAAGAAAATTCTAGAATATCATGTAGAGCTTAAATCCCTACCATCCATCTAATGATCACTAATAATTAAATAAAAAATTGAAATTGTTGGGTGTGATTAGGACATTCTAAGAGAAAGTGCTTTTTATCTTCAACCTTCTTAGTATCACAGGGTTCATAATTTTTATTTAACCCACAACCTCCTAAGAATTGTCAATGTTTCATTATGGAGATGGTGAGAGTTTGTCCTTATTTTAACAATAATGATTTTATTCTTTAGGTTGCACTTCCTCGGAGCATATTGAGTTTCTCTTATCATCTAATTTTTATGGAACCACAATCTCTCCCTAAATTTAGATGAATAATATTTATTTTTATTCTATAGAGTGTGTACTTTATTTCTTCCTAAATGATTTATCTATAAATTGGCATCTTTATGCCAACCACATTCACATCATAGGAGGCTTTGAAAGTATTTTGAAGGGGTCTTAAGAAGCCTCTTGCCTTCCATTTTGTTTACCTCATTCTAGGATATTAGGTAATTGGTGGTAAACATGCTTTGAATGCTACAAATATGGAAATAATAATTCTTGTGAGGAGGATAAGATACAGTACATTGACTTTAATTTTAGGATTATAAATTATAAAATACTTTTAAGCTTACTCTTCCTTTATTCATGATTCTCTAATATTTTTAATTAATGAACACTGTTTAATATTTTTTTATTTATTTTGAATGATTAATTTATATTTTTGTTTATTTATTCAAAATCAGGGTTTTCTAAGGTTTTGCTTTTATTATATTTTAAAAGGAACAGCGATGATTTCTATATATATGTGTAGTTTTATTAAAATGTAACTAATTAATGAGGATTCTTTAATATTTTTAATTAATGAAGATTTTAATATTTATTTATTTATTTTGAATGATTAATTTATATTTTTGTTTATTTATTCAAATCAGAGTTTTTCTGGTCAGGTATGCATTAGTAGGGTTTTGTTTTTACTATATTTTTATAAGTAATAGGGTTTTTAAATCATTAAAATTTTGTTATATTAAAAAATTATATTATATACTTAGATTTTTTCCTCTTCTGTATTTTTTTATCACTCAATTGAATATATAAATTTAGTGTGAAAAGCTTAATGTTATTGGATTGTCTATTCTTAAATAATATTATCAAATAATATTCTTAATTATTAGGTACACTCAAATTATATATTATAAATAACCAATTTCAAGAAAGTCAAATTTAAGAAAGATGTTTCAGGTGGGATATAAAATTTACTAGTTTTTATGGTTAATTGATTAAAAATGTGAATCATTAAGTTTATATGTGTGTGAGAGAATGGTTTTGGTGATTATTAATCTTTATTAAGACTGATCATCAATTATTGGACTTTAGAGAGGTAAAGAATTATTGAGTTTACTTTATAATTTTATTTTTGTGTTGGAATAGCTTTAAAACTGGGCATCTATATAAATTGAATGGTTGGGTACATGTAGAGAGATCTTCACTTATAAATAGGTTTTATTACAACACCATGGGCCAATACTACCTTTAAATCTTAACCTTTGATTTGTGACTACTACTAAGAAAATTCTAGAATATCATGTAGAGCTTAAATCCCTACCATGCATCTAATGATCACTAATAATTAAATAAAAAATTGAAATTATTGGGTGTGATTAGGACATTCTAGGGGAAAGTGCTTTTTATCTTCAACCTTCTTAGTATCACAGGGTTCATAATTTCTTTTTAACCCACAACCTCCTAGGAATTGTCAATGTTTCATTATGGAGATGGTGAGAGTTTGTGCTTATTTTAACAATGATGATTTTATTCTTTAGGTTGCACTTCCTCGGAGCATATTGAGTTTCTCTTATCATCTAATTTTTATGGAACCACAATCTCTCCCTAAATTTAAATGAATAATATTTATTTTTATTCTATAGAGTGTGTACTTTATTTCTTCCTAAATGATTTATCCATGAATTGGCATCTTTATGCCAACCCTCCTAGATGATTTATCCATGAATTGGCATCTTTATGCCAACCCCATTTACATCATAGGAGGTTTTGAAAGTATTTTGAAGGGGTCTTAAGCAGCCTTTTGCCTTCCATTTTGTTTACCTCATTCTTGGATATTAGGTAATTGGTGGTAAACATGCTTTGAATGCTATAAATATGGAAATAATAATTCGTGTGAGGAGGAAAAGATACAGTACATTGACTTTAATTTTAGGATTATAAGTTATAAAATACTTTTAAGCTTACTCTTCCTTTATTCACGATTCTCTAAAAATGTTGCATCCCCAAAATTCACAATCATATAAGATAACAAGAGTCACAAAAGTATTAAAGGTTTTTTTATTATTTTCCAACATTAAAGATATATATATTTAAACCTATTTTCAAGACTATAATAAGCTTTACACCTTCAATTTATCCTTTTTAAAATGAAATAGTTATAGTTAAGCTTGTGATGAAAATCTATTCTAGGATATTTTTATCTATTACTTCCTTCAAGTTGACTTTGTCATACACCAAATTAGTGTAAGTGACATTTTTTCATATAATCTTAAAAAAATTGATTTTGTTAATGTTGAAAGTGTTGGAAATAATACTAAGAGGGGGGGGGGGGGTGAATCAGTATTATCAAATCAGTTACTTTTCATTTTTCATACTAAAATTTATATACGCGGCTTCAGTTCAGTATATCCGCGTATATACGCAACTGTGTTAAATGCAACCAGCGTACATTCAGTAATCTTATGATTCAGTTAGCTTATCTTCAGTAAATGCATCAGAACATTATTAAGCACATTAATAGTAAACAGGTGTAGTAAAACAGTTCAGATAATCACACATAAGAAGCACACATGAACACCATGATATAAGGTGGAAACCCAATGTGGATGAAAACCACCTGCTGCAATTCGTCTCTTTCTTCCTTTAATAAGAAACTTCTTTTACAATGTACTGGTGCAGTCCTTTACCAGCACGCAGGCTACAACCTGCAAAGGGCTACAACCCTCTCTCGTTTTCAATCTACTTCTGGAAGGGAGCTACAACCCCCTTAGCTCTTGTACTAGCGGATATACTAGTACGTAGGTGCTGACCTACAGAAGGCTGCAACCTTCTTTTCTTCAAGGACCACGTTTCATCAATTTTCAGACTGGATCCATGAGTACAAAACAATCACTGCTGCAATACAATCATCAACTCATACTTGTATCATAAATCACTAAATCACCCAATACTGAATCACTGAAACCCTGTCATCAAAACACAGAGCGCAAACCATAGCCCAGAACACTGCAACATCCACTAGAATCAACAGCAACCTGAAACACCAAATCTTATAATGCATACGCTACTTGACTATATCAAAACTGCGTGTATACGCGCTTTCACCAGAGACAACCCGTGTACAGATCTAAAGATAATTACTTATACCTTCGCTGTCATATCCAACCCAAGCCAAGCAGCACAAACCGATAACCAGCAATACTAGATCTTCCCCCTTCGTCAGACATCAATTCCTTGTTCTCTACTTTTGCCTAATGATCTTCTCCTTATATAGGTTAGGCTTCTCTCAATACCATGGTCCAAAACCATGTAGAAACAATACCATGGACCCAATACCTGGGGTCGTCATTTCGAACCAAATACCATGGATCAATACAAAAATACCATGGACCAGATACCATGGACCAAAACCATGTACGCGCTTTTCCTTCTGTGAACCTGCGTGTATACGTATACACACCTTTTGCTCCACTAACCTGCGTATATACGTACTTTCATCACGATCAACCTGCGTATACCTCTCTCTTGACCTGCTGCATTCTGATCTGTCATCTGATTAAGTTGCCATCACCTGTATCAAACCTCTGAGTGAGTTGCCATCAAGGACAACACCTGTATCATAATGCCAACAGAAAGTCATACCTATACTAGGAAAAAAAATGATATATAATCTTTAGTTGGTTGTCAATATCATAAGGATTCCTACCATAATAATAATATCATCAACATAAAGTGGAAGGATGATGACGATACTAGTTAAATTTATGCCAATATAACGTGCTTCTTCCAAGAAATCCTTCATCATGTTGATGTATATGCTAAAAATTGTAGAGGATAGGGGACACCTTTATTTAACTACTATTTTAATTTTCGTTTCCTTTGACTAGCCATAAATGTTCATATACTTTGCTATAACATTCTTGTATAGTCATGACATCTCTCAATTGAAAATATACTTTCAAATCCTCTCATTTATTCAAAAGATTAGTACTATGCACTACATTGTGGAAAATACTTTTCTATAATCAACAAAGTAGCACGAGATATAGTTTTTATTATTGAGACACTCCTTTGCAATATGATAACTGTAATAAGATGTTCCATAGTTGAATGGTAGCTCATAAATTTATCTTTTTTCCCATGGATTTCTAGCTATATTTTGATGTTCTTTTTATAATAATTCCATAATACTTAGCTAAAAAAGGGATAATCATAATGGTCATATAATTAAAGGGATTGATTTTAACCCTTGTTTTAAAAATTAGGATTAATGAGGCTTTGTGTTTATTGTTTATAGATTTTTTGTATCTAATAGAGAAATGGGTCCCTTTTGAGTGGGATGATCTTACTTAGAGATCTTGTGATGCATTGGAAAAGGAATTATTCTTTTTTTTTTCTACTATTCCTCTACACTGTAGTGGATATTTCATTTTGTATATCATAATGGTATAATCTGTTGTAGCTTTTTCTATATCTTATCACACAATTGCTTCAGAAGATATAGAAGCCTCCTAGAGACAACCCCTGGGTTGAAATAAAAGGGTCAGTGCCTAGGGCATCTGAGAGTAGTAATTTTGAAGATTATATGAAGGCTTTTTTTTGCACTCCATATGTCACGTAATTTGAAAACGGATAATTTAGAGCTTGGTTCAATATGTTGAAGGAAGTGTAACTAGGTTCGCTCTTCATAAATGTACTTTTGATATTTGTACTTATTCAAGAAAAGAAATATTATTTTTATAATATGACAATGAGTTTCTTACTCATTGAAGTAGGTCTAGTACATGTCAAAGTGCTATAGATGAGTCAAACTGTCAATAGAAAATATTGAAGGCCTTACGGGCATGTTACACTATTTATAAATATATATTAAAGTCAAAGGGAAAGACCCAAGTAAATTCAAGTCTACTCTATGCAATGGCACCTTCAAGAAGCTCCTTCAAGCATGCTACACCACAATGGAAGCTATCCACAAACTGCCCAAAGAATATGCCTACAAACAACACTCAAAGCCAGCCTATAAACAGAGGACTAGTCAACCTTCTAGTCGGCCTAAATGGAGGGACAATACTCTATTTATAGAGGCTATCCACTCCAAAGATAACACATAAATTGTGCTCTGAAATCTACGAAGGGAAAGGAAAGAAATAACGAAGGAAGGAGGTCTCCAAAGGTAGCGAAGAGAAAGGGTACACCACCGAGGGATAGAATTCTGTTTTGGGGATGCTACAGTCACATGTGCGAGTAAATCTGAGGGTTGTCCCTGCAGCTAGGACAACAACAATCCATAGACACTTACCTACCTTCGTTTGGGCTGAAACTAGGCCTCCTCCTCCAATGTGGAAGAAAGACACTCAAGAGAAGGAGAAGGGCATACACCACTTAGAAATACTCTCCACAAGTGCAAGAAACTTGGGCAACAAAACAACAAAACAGTCATACACTCAAGGAGGATCTCGGTTAGTCAAATATATACTTGAGAAAGGAATAGAAGAGAAACACTTAACTTAGATGACTTATTCAAAGAAGGTATAACTCTATGCAAGAATCATCGCAAGAATAAGAAGTGCCAGAAGTAGGAGGATGAAGTGTCGGGAAGCAAAGTGACGGAAGAAGTGCATGGGTATATGGTGCAGAAAGGAGTGGAGAATTGACTTGTGCTTGAAAGATCTCTTTGTTAGGGGTTTAGGGTTTCGAATTGATCAATAGAAGCTTCAATAAGAGAAATTCACTAAAGGGATTTCCTCCCAAGAGTAGTGAGGTTTTGGCCCTAGCAGAGAGCCAACATCTTGTGTTCTTGATTTTATGTTTTGATGAAGTACACACATATGCACTAATAATAAGAAGAAGAAGAATAAGCTAACAAGAAAAGTAAAAAGACTCCACATATTGTTAACAAGAAACGAAGAATCACACTACACTACTTTTCCCTAGATTCTTCAACATGGTATCAGAGCATAAGGTGAAACATCAAGGATAGCGCAACTCAAGAACACACATCGAGGGGAAGCATTTACAAAGTTGAAGCATCAAGCCTAGAAGTCTCAATAACTTCAAGAACTAGAAGGGTCTATAATCCATCATTCATCAAGGAGGTCCACAAATCTAGAAGAAGAACCTTACATAAAGGCACCCACAAAGAAGAGCGGATTGAAGTAGGACCTACATCAAGCTACAAGTCTTCAAGCAAACTTCATCACCAAGCAAGTCTACTTGGAGAAGGAAACTTGAAGAAAATCAAGATCCAGGGAAGAAAAGCCATTAAGCCTTCAAGGAAGAAGCAAACCCATTACATCTCAAAATATATCAAGTACGCACATGTCCCCTTTTGAATATAGATCAATGTCTTTTTGCAAGGAAAGGAATAAATTGGTAGGTACCAATAAGTTTCTTGCATGGAAGAAGAGGATTGATCTACTTCTCAAGGAGAATAGACTCCTAGAACATGTCAAGGGGAATATCACTATCCCTGCTAAGGAACAGACTCAAGCCTTAGCCAAATACAATAAGGATGAGACAAGAGCTCAAAGGATTCTAATAGAATCAATTAAATACTCTCTCATTCCTTATGTCTCCAAGTTTGAGACATCAAAATAAAGATATGACAAGCTAGTAGAGCTATTCTAGGTATCCACAACTGGAGAAGTAGTATCTCTAAGAAATGAATTATACAAGATGAAGATAACAAAGGAAGGAATAGCTCCCTACTTCATGAAAATATCTGAAATGAGAGATCAACTTTAAGAGCTTGGAGAAGTCATGCCTGACAGAGAAATGAAAATTTTAGTACTCAATGCTCTACCTGAGGAGTGGGGAAAATTCACATCAAGCATATATGCCAAGAAGGAAGCAACCACTCTCACTGAAATGTGGTCTCTATGCAGAACAAAGGAAACTAGACTTAAGGAAAAAAATGATGTAGGATCAAAGGAGCAAGAATTTTCTACCATGGCCAAAAGAAAGTGTAAATTTGGCAAGTTGGGTCCACGAAGAACAAACATCAAATACATGTCCAAGATCCAATGTTTTGGATGCCAAGAATATTAACATTACAAAAGGAATTTCCCTAAGATTAAGAAGGACAGCAACAAAAGAAAGAGGGAAGAAGCTCACTTGACTCAAGAGGTTAAAGAAGAAGGGAAGAAGAAAAAGAAGGAAGATCCTCCGTATCTCACTAGGTCAAACTCTTTACTTATAGACTTCTTTCAAAGTTTTGAGTAGGATAGGAGCATGTAGGAATACATTAATATTGCATGGCTAAAAACATACTCTAGAATCTAGTAGCATGATACACATAGAGTTCTAGATACTCATGTAGATGTAGCATTTATGATGAGAATAAAAATTAATGGGTAGAAATATCTTCTAGAATAGATGAGCATGGTAGATGTAGCTCATGATATTCATATAGAAGGAGCATAACTAGTATGGAACCTCAACCATGAGAAAAGAAAATTTTGACCATGATTAAGTATCTTAGAAGACCTCCATCATCAAAGGAAAAGAAACATTTGCAAGGGAAGGATCTTTAAGATCCTATGATGGAATCTTCAAAAGAAGGTTTATGAACCAAGGCATATGTATCATTGGGAAGCCCATTCATGGGATTCAAGAAAAGGATGATATGCAGGCAAGTTAAGATGAAGCAAGAAGGGCCACACCAAAGGGTGATAAAAGGAGAATCAAGATGAGGTATGTATGCATTAAAGTTTAGTCATGTTATCATTTGTATATAATTGAGTCAGGGATATTTCTATAACATGATCAAGCATGAAAGAATCTCTTTCACCAAGAACATGCTCGAAGGCATGTACCACAATGAAATGAAGGTCAACAAAAAATATGCTCACATAAGGAGTATAAGATTGCTGACTAAGAAGCAAGAAGAAATGATGACAAGTCCAGGAAGTACACAATGAAGGAATGCTCTGACAAGAAGCATTAGATGGTTGACCTATCTATCAAATAAGAGACAATTGAAGAAAGAGATAAAGCATGTGGAAGAACACCAAGATCACTGAGAATCACTATCTGACAAGATACTTTGAAGATATCTCCTGAAAGAAGGCAAGACAACTCTAATAAATAAAGAAAGTATCCTTGACACCTATGAAAGCCTTGGAGATATAAAAGATGTATATAATTGATTCTCCTCAACGAAGATGTCGTGATGAAGAAACCATCCAACAAAAAGTAATTTTGAAGCAATATCAAGATAAAGTCATGAGGGGATACTAGGTCAAAGCAGGCAAACAAGCAAGTACAAAAAAGCATCCATGAGAAGAATATTTCCAAGCATGGACAAGATGACAAAGGAGTAGCCAAGATGACAAGTAATCCTGATGTATGACATGAAAGCCACTTTCTTCGAAGGAAGCAATGACAAGAAAAATCAGGGAGGAAAGTGATTGATGGATGGTTCCCTACCCAGAAGAAGTTCGAATAAAGGCTTCATGACATCAAGAAAGGAAGGAGATCAAGCAGCTGAAGTATTGGAATTTCTAAGTTTAACCTGTTAGAAATTCTTCCTATACTATTTGGTCTATTTCTTCCTACTTGTTTAATTATTTAACAAGTTATTTACCATGTAAATACTGAAAATAAACACAAGTACAGTATCGACATCTACAGATCATCAACAGAAAGAAAACAAGCACACAAGTGACACTGTTATTTTTGGACCAATGTCCCCTGAAAAACCTAATGCGAGAAAACCGGTGCAACTATTCAGAGGGTTTTATTATTATGCAGTTTTAAGAATATAATTAGGGTGCCAAAAATGGCTCACCCAATAGAGAATTCCCTCAGCAGTGATTCATCTATTGAGATCTCGACAAGATAATTCCTATAAATCGTCTATATTAGTTCGTTTCTCCGCGGATCTATTGACGCCTACCAATTCTGTTCGTCGCTTGACCTAAACTTTCAAACGAATTAACTGAAAGACAACAAATCAAATTATATTTGATTCATCAAATGTTCACTATCTCCGTCGGTAGATGAGCCTTTAAATTTGTATCTTGTCCCAAACCTGCATAATAATATAACAAAGAACTTGATTGTATCCCTCTCCTCGAAGACATACATTTTTGTTGATTAATCACCAGATGAATGATCCCATAGCAACGATTGCGGCTTCCATTGCTCTATGTCACTCTGATAAGGACTGTGTCACCCTACCCGGCCCACCACCACCCAGTCTGTCCCACGAAAATCCTCCCAATGCTACCTGTTGGCCCTACGTCAGCTCTGCTAGCCTCTTCATAGCAACTGAAGCTTCTACCTCAACCCTCTGACCCTCCGCGTCACACACATTGGCCTCTCCTCGCTCTGCGCTGCTCCCTCCTGCCTCTGCATAGCACTTAGCTGCCTCTGCATCAACCTCTTTAGGATCTGCGTTGTCTCTCTGGTACTAACTCTGCATCTCTGTTATGTATTCCCTGCCCCTCACCGTTGATCATTGATTCACTTTTTCTTAGCAACCCCGCTCTAGCAAAATGAATGACTGATCACTCTGGTGCGTTCTCCAACTGACCCTCAAGGCTCCTCTTATACTTTTCTCGTTGGTCCATCAACGACTGAGATTAAACCTCTAATCAACGGCTAAGATTAGATTTGGATTGATCCATGACTTTTGGAACCTTCTAACCCAGTTTTATATTAATACCCATTAATATTTTATTTTTCCTAAGTTTAGACTCAGGAACTCCATTAAAAATATTAATTATTTTAATATCTCCCAAACTGGTTAGAATCTACCCAAACCATCTATGGGTCTTGGACAACTCATGTTCTTTAGCCTCTCCACCAATTTTCATGGCTAGAGTACATTTGATGCTACCCCAAATCAACACTCCCTCTTAGCGAGGATTGTGCTCTAGTAATACTCCTCACTAAGTATCACACTAATTATCTGACACCGGTTATTGTGTTGAGGATAGGCCTCCCTGCCCAACATCCTCTGCACCGCTGCATACTGTACTACTACCCATGGCCCTAACATTGCCACTGTTGCATCGTACGAAAGCTCCCTCTGCATCTGTGCTACTGTTGTCCATACTCCCAACACTGCATTCTGCACTGCAGCCCCTCTCATCATGCTGCATTGTGCTACTGCACTGCAACTCAGTTACTAAGAAGCAAGTAACTGATCCACCCAACTTCTGATGTCCCATTCAGGCTAGAAACACTCCCGATGTTGAAGCTCCCTTTATCGCTAACAAGTGCTCCCTCTACTGGCCTCTGCGTTATTGCAACAACTCCTTGCATCTCGCACCATTGCAAACCTCTTTGTGCCATCTTGCACCATTGCAACAATCCCATGCCTCTCACACTGTTTCAGCCTGCTAGCCTCGCACTGCCTGGGGACTCCTACACTATAGCACTCTTTGCCGCTTCATCCGCATCCGTCTCTATCGACATCCACCAGTCCTTCTACTCCTCTTCGGGGTTCTCGTAGCAAGGTATAATCCAAGAGGTTGGGTGCCTCAAGGATCCTTCCCCTCATTTCCTGTAGTCCTCTTGAATACATCTCGATGTCTCCCCACTTCTTCTCAAGTAGAACATGAGCACTCATGGCACAATCATCATCCTCCTTGACCTCTTTCTCTGCCTTCACTGGCGCTTCCTTCAAGTCAGAAGCCTCTCTCTTACTCTTCTTCCTCGGACACTGATTCACAAAATGACCCAATTCCCCACAATGGAAGCACTTGACCTTGGAGAGGTCCTTGTTTTTCCTCTTCTCTTTCTTTCCCACAGATGCCAGAGCCATATTCTCTTCTTCTTCCTTATTTATTTTGACCCCTTTGCCGCTATTCCATGCGTTGGTCACGCATCTGATCCCTTCTTGACAAAGATCTGCCATAGTTCCTCCCAATCTAGAAGGATCATCCTGTCGAGTATGCTCTGGACAAATACCTCCCAATCCTCTGAGACTACGTTCAATGCGGTCCTCACCATCAATTCCTCATCCGTCGTGGCCCCTATGGAAGTTAGTTGGTCACGGATCTCCTTCAATCGACCAAGGAAGACATCTATCTGCTCTCCCTTCTGCATCTAGTATGACCGCAATTGATTTTCAAGTAACATCTTCCTTTGCATGGAAGTATGTTGGTACAATTTCTTCAGGGCCTCCCACATCTCATTTTCCATGTCTTTCTCAGCAATATGTGGCACCACATGATCCTTGACCCCATCAAGGATGATGCACTTCGCCCTCGCCATTACCTCCTCGTACTTCTCATTTTCAGCTTGGTTAATTGGGATCACCATCACTTTCAAGACAAAATGCTTAATGTGGTATCTGTCTAGAATGGACAAGATCCTGGCCTTCCAGACCACAAAGTTGGATGCTCTGTCCAACCTATCCTGATCTCTCAGTCCATTCACGACCATCTCACTGCTCTTCTTTTGACTCCTTTGAGTCTCTCTACTTCCCTCCTGGAAGTCCTTTTTTTGACTCCTGCTGAGTTTCTCAACTTCCAGTCTGGAAGTTCTCGATTCAACTCCCTTTGAGTCTTTATTTCCCTTCTGGAAATCCCTCTGCCAAAGTCAATTTTCCCCACTCTAATCGACTGTGCAACTGCACCATTGATCCAGATTCCTTGGCTGGAAATCCGCCTCAGTAGCAACTCCCTCCACCTTGGTCTTGCCCTATTAGGTACTGTTCTGACCACAATACCCCACAAGCTTTGCTCCGCAAATTCCCACAACCTCCTATACCCCAACAACTAAAGGATTGAGCCACTTGGCTCTGGGTAATCCTGATACCAGCAAATAAGCTCCGCTAGCGAACTGTGTTAGCCCTACTGGCTTCTGCGTGAGCCTGATTTTACCTCCCTTAGTTTCTGCGCTATCCTTCTCTGGCCCTGAATGATGATGTAGTCCCTCTATGTCACTCCTTCTACTTCGCCTTCTACAAGGATCAGCTCTGTCACTCAGGGAAACTGAATCTGCTGCAAATGCTCTACTTGGCTGATGCCTTTAGTTTTCCTATGATCTGCAACCACGCTCTGATACCATGTTGGAATTTCTAAGTTTAACCCGTTAGAAATTCTTCTTGTACTATATGGTTTATTTCTTCCTGCTTGTTTAATTACTTAACAAGTTATTTACCATGTAAATACTGAAAACAAACACAATTACAATATCAACATCTACAAATCATCAACTAGAACAAAACAAGCACACAAGTGACACCGTTATTTTTGGACCAATGTCCTCGAAAAAACCCAATGCAGGAAAAACGGTGCAGCTATTCAGAGGGTTTTATTATTATGCAGTTTTTAGAATACAACTAGGGTGCCAGCAATGGCTCACCCAACAGAGAAGGCCCTCGGCAATAGTACCTCTCCTCAGAGACATATATTCCAGCTGATTAATCACTGATGAACGATCCCATAGCAACAATTGCAACTTCCACTGAGGGACTGCATCACCCTACCCAGCTCACTAGCACCCAGTATGTCCCACAAAAATCCTCCCAGTGCTGACTCTTGGCCCTGCGTCAACTCTGCTAGCCTCTACGCAACAACTGAAGCTTCTGCGTCAGCCCTCATACCCTCTGTGTCACACACGCTGGCCTCTCCTAGCTCTGCACTACTCCCTACTACATTTGCGTCAACCTCTCCAGGTTGTGCATTGTCTCTTTGGTACTAACTTTTCCTCTCTACTATGTATTCACTCCCCCTCGCTACTGATCACTGATTCACTTTTGCTTAGCAACCCCGCTCTAACAAAATGAATGACTAATCACTCTGGTGTGTTCTCCAACTAACCCTCAAGCCTCCTCTTATACTTTTCTCATTGGTCCATCAACAGGCGAGATTAAATCTCTAATCAACGACTAATACTATAATTGGCTTGATCCATGACTTTTGGAACCTTCTAACCCAGTTTTATATTAATACCCATTAATATTTTATTTTTCCTAAGTTTAGACTTAGGAACTACATTAAAAATATTAATTATTTTAATATCTCCCAAAATGGTTAGAATCCACCCAAACCATTTCTCGGTCTTGGAGATCTCATGTGCTTTAGCCTCTCTACCAATTTTCATGGTTAGAGTACGTCCGCTGCTACCCAAACCAACATGAAGGACCCATGAAGAAGAAGTTGTTGATGAAGGAAAGAGTCCCCAATTAAGAGGGAGCTCTAACAGGTCCTTAATCAAGAGGGAGTTTTGGATCACCCCTGATTACAAAGGAGTGACATTTTTGTTTTCCATTTCATGGGTAATGCACTAGACCAGGACTAACAACCATAAGTCTAGATGAAGGCCATGAATGGAAATGTAAACACAAGACAAACACTACATTCTTGTCTTCACTTGGGAAGAAATAATGGGAGGATTGTGTAATCATCTAGCATCCAATAGTCTTTGAGGAAGTGTAGGGAATCTAAGACAAGAGTAGACAAGAGGACCAATATTATTTGAGGGATGGGAACCCAAGATAAGAATAGTCCTAGAAGGTGATACCTGGAGAACACTCGGGTGGGTATGTACCTTGAGAGACAATGATGAAGGTGTCTATAAATCATTGGTCTTGCCAAAATTGTAGCTCATGGTCTCATAAAGAGATGGAGTTGTTAGTCAAGGCCTTGCACTATGACAATGCTGATGGATATGAGCTATAACAGATGGATTGCTAATCCAGTTTCTCTTATGTGAATTCTTCAAAATTGAAAATTGCCAAACACCTTGTAATGGTGTATGAATACCTCCCTAGTTAAGAGGGAGTGTTGAAGGAAGTGTAACTAGCTTTGGTCTTCATAAATGTTCTTTTGATATTTGTACTTATCCAAGAAAATAAATATTATTTTTATAATATATGACAATGAGTTTCTTTCTCATTGAAGTAGGTCTAGCACATGTCAAAGTGCTCTAGGTGAGTCAAATAGTCAAGAGAAAATATTCAAGGCCTTCAGGACATGTTACCCTATGTATAAATATATACTAAAGTCAAAGGGAAACCTCCAAGCAAAGTCAAGTCTACTCCTATGAATGGAACCTTCAAGAAGCTCCTTCAAGCATGCTACACCACCATGGAAGCTATCCACAAACTGCTCAACGAATCTTCCTACAAATAGCACTCAAAGTCGGCCTACAAACAAAGGACTAGTCGACCTTCTAGTTGGCCTAAATGGACGGATAGTCCTCTATTTATAGAGGTTTTCCACTCCAAAGATAATGCATAAAGTGTTCTCTAAAATCTGCTAAGGGAAAGTCAACAAAGAACGAAGGAAGGAGGTCTCCAAAGGCAGCGAAGAGAAAGGGCACACCACTGAGGGCTAGGAGTCTATTTTGGGGTTGTTACAGTCACACATGCGAGGAAATATAAGGGTTGTCCTTGCGGCTAGAATAGGAGAAATTCATAAACACTTACCTAACTTTGTTTGGGCTAAAAATAGGCCTACAAGAGCTCCTCCTCCAGCATGGAAGAAAGACACTCAAGTGAAGGAGAAGGGCATACACCACCTAGCAATACTCTCCACGCGCATAAGAAATTTAATTGTAAAATAATGAATACATACAGGTGAGGATAGTTTTAGATAGATGAGGAATGACCTATTATAGAGTTTTGTGAACCCAATGTTTTGGACTACCAAGTGAGTCCATCATCAGAGGATGTGTCGGGGTCAAGCTTGATTTAAAAAAACCTTACAAACACTGACTCAAATGAGGGTGAGTCGGTGTCACAACTTTCCACTAGAGCTTAAAAAATTACTTTCCTGAATATAATTTTACATTGATATAATTTTACTTTCCTATGTATAGTTTAGCAGGTACAGGGAAAGTAATAAGTAAAATTATTATGATATCAGCTTTATGGAATATTTGGAGAAATTATTTTAGAGAAGTTAGATTTATCCCCAAATATTTAAGGTACATATTTTTAATGCAAACCAAAATTTGAAGGTCATCTCTAAAAAAGAAATCAACTACAAAAATATGTTTGCAAAAAAAAACCCACCTACAAAGAAGAAATATTAAAAGAGTTACAAAAATTAATATTCAAAGTTGCCAATGAACCTCGCCATATTGGACTTGTGCTTGAACCGGACTTGTGCTTGAACCTGCTAACATTGAAACTGCCCCTACAACCTTGTGGTGCCACTTTTGTTGAACCTCGCCACATTGAAATAGAGGGATGAAGGTTTAAGAATTAAATTTGCACCTGCAACCTCGTCGCACTGATTTTGTTGAACCTCGCCACATTGAAATGGAGGGATGAAGGTTTCGAAAATAAAATACAACATAGGGTTGAAGTGAAACACACCTCCTATCCAAGTGAAACACATGCCATTTAACCTCCCCAACTAACTTGTGCACAACCCTTCCACCTCCACAGACATGTTGCCATCGCTCTTTGTACTCCATCTCGTGACAACAATTTATCTATCTATTAGATAAAGAATATTTGGGCAATAGTCAATCTTGACCATTGATAAATCTAAAAGATGAAATTTCATCGATCTAATTGCACCTAATTACACCCGAGGTTGAAACATATAGGTCTATCAAACAATTAAGAAATTACTTCATAATGTATTACTAGGAAACAACCTTATTAACTATTATCTATTGATTAACCAATGAACAACTCCGAAAATTTGGGACCTCTCATTCCATCTAATAGCCTCCTTTGAATAGGAGTAATTTTTATTAATAATAATATCTAATTTTATTTGCAGCTTATACAAGATCATTGAAAACCATTTTCAAGGAATGTTCCACAATTTTGAATATCAAAATTGTTAATTTAATATTTGAAAATTATATATATATATATATATATATATATATATATATATATATATATATATAATATATATATATATATATATATATATATATATATATATTATATATATATATATATATAGATATATATAGTGATTTCTAGATGGTCAAATTTTTTTGATACGAATTGAATGGAACTCGAATTCAGTACCTTCAAGATTGTTATCATCATAATGTCTATACATGGCAATATGCCATACTCATAGATACAACAAAAAATTCCTGAACCACATGGATAAGCACCAGGTGAAGGAAAATGGCTTACACACATTGGGATGTGAAATAGAAATCCAAATGCTGATATTATTATAGACTAGAGTTCTCCACTCTATTATTGCATTGAGAAAAGTAGCACATATCATCAACTACATATATCTAATTATTGGTAGAGACCCCACGAGTGATTCACAACCGTGAATCCGCCATCAACGACGAGGTTATGCCCACTAACATACTTTGACTCGTCGTTGGTCAATTAGAGACTGGCTTTCGCAATATCCTCTACTTTAAGGGTGCATCCCTGTAAGTTGGCTATACTATTGCAGAAGCCCTCCATTACAGCCTTATCCTTTTTCGGAAATTGAGGAGGCATCCCCTCGTTTGAAGTATTGGACTACAAGAGTCGTGGCCATGCCATAAGGGGAAACAATGTTCACTCTCATCCCATATTTTCGAAGCTCATCTACACCATTTTAGTCAATCCAATGATCACATGCTTCAAGGCTATGTACGAGTAAGGAGCAACTCCTCCAAAAATACACACCACTCTGGTTGTAGAGATGATGCACCCTTTCTTCCACAAGATCATGTCGTGGACGACATGCTAAATGTTGTGGATCATTCCTTTCAGGTTATGTTCATCACTCACTTGAATTGATCCATATCATACTTTGATATGCTCTTCACCAGAAATGTGTCGTTAGTTCTAGTGTTGTTATACATAATGTCCAGTTGGCCAAACTTGTCAATGGCCACATCCACTGCTGCACTCACATTGCAGTGCACGTAAGTTTGCACAGTGGGATAAAGGGATTCCTCAATCTTTCTGCCAACTTTCTCCTCAACGTCTACAATTATGACTTTGACTCCATGCTTAATGAACAACCAAACAATGGCTTCTCCTATTCCAGTTGCCCTGCCCATCACTATTCCAACCTTCCCGTCCAATCTGCATGCACCATTAATACATAGTTTCATAACATTAATCTTAAAAAATTGAAAGAAAAATAAAGCTAGAAGTTTAGCATGAATATTTACCATATTATGATTACTGTCGATCTCCAACGTTGCTCAGATTTCCAAGACAACCATGCCTAAATTAAGTTGTTCGTTACACTCCATGGTTTTGATGGGGGAGAGAGAGAAATGGAGAAAGATGGAATTAGTCCCTTCTCCTTTGGAAAGGCAGAGGAGAGGAAATAAAAATTTCACACACAAAACAAATGAGCTGTGGCTTTTCTATTCATCACACAAAAAATTGATTGTTACAATGAACTCGATGAGGGGTATTTAAACCTTTTTCGACTAGAAACTTGCCTAAAATAACTTGACATGCAACTGCTGGAAAGGAAGAGGAGCGAAAACACAAATTTCACACACAAAACAAACAAGTTGAGGCTCTTCTATTGATTACACAAAACTTTACGATTACAATGAACCTGATGAAGGGTATTTAACCTTTCCAACTAGTGATTCGCCTAAAATAACTTGACATGCTACCACACACTAGATTTGACTATGACTTAACTCGACTTGACTCACTGCTCAGTTAACTAATTCTCTAATTTTAGCCAACTCCTCATACAACAATAATTAGCTTATTTGAACACCACCCCTTACATTAGGGGATTTTTGAGGTCTAAAATGGGCCTCCTAAGGAAATTATAAAATAATAGTGGAAATAATAAAATAAGATTACATTACATCATCAAATTTTAGAGGGAAAAAAGACAGAACTATTTTTTCAACTCGTATTTTCAACTTATCTTTGTATAGATTTACTCAAATTTCAAGCAGAAACACTCGTTGGATACAAACATTGATTCCTCATCCAAGGAGTAACCATGTTGCATACTTTTGATGGACCCTACTACACGAAAAATGAGAAATACATGAAAAATGCGATTGCAATCACATTTTTTCATGAATTTGTCATTTTTCGTGTAGTAGGGTCCATCGAAAGTATGCAACATATGTACTCCTTGGATGAGGAATTAAAATTTTCATCCAACAAGTACTCCCGCTCGAAATTTGAGTAAAATATTAGGGAGATAAGTTGAAAATACGAGTTGAAAAAGTAGTTTTATTATGTTATTATTTTTTAATCTTTGTACTTTTTTACTCCAAAAATGGTGAATCATCCCCCATGGTTGACATCATCACCTTGAATCCTATTGGTTCTCATAATTTTTATTTTCGTTGTACATTTTTCTTAGGAGGCCCATTTTAGACCTCAAAAATCCCTTAATGATTATGACTATTAAAGTAAGACCGACTCATACTAACTCAAACATGCCTACTGGTCTATGTCTCAGCTAGGTTTACAATACCCAAGTTTTTTCTATGAAACTCAAACACATATTTTTCTAATGACTTAGTAAATATATTAGCCAATTGATCACTAGATTTATAAGGCTTCAAGTGAACTTCTCCATTGCTCACAAGTTCTCTAATAAAGTGATATCTAGTATCAATATGCTTGCTCTTTTGATGAAACACATTATTCTTGGATAGTGAAATCGTTGAGGTGTTGCCACAATATATTGTTGTTGATCCATGTTGTTTCTACTTGAGTCTGTCAAATACTCTCCTTAACCACACTAATTGACATTTTGTTGATGTTTCTATTACGTATTCTGCTTCTGTTGATGAGAGTGTCACAATAGGTTGCTTCTTAGATGCCCATGAAATCACACATGAACCAAGATGGAACACATAATCAGAAGTTCTCTTCCTATCCTCCAAACTTCCTACAAAATCACTATCTGTGTACCCAATCAAATCCTTCTTCTATGTGCTTTCATACATTATGCCACAATCACTAGTTCCTGCTTTGTATCTCAAAATTCTTTTTCCTACACTCCAATGTGTGCCTTTTGGAGTCTCCATAAATCTAGAAATCAAACTTACTCCATGTATAATATCTGGTTTTGTAGCTATGAGATACATGAGGCTTCCAACCAATCTTTTTAATATAGTTGGATTGACATATGATCCTTCATCATCCTTTCTTAACTTTGTACTTGTTGCAACTAGTGTAGGGACATGTTTGCAATTTTCCATCCTGAATCTTTTCAACAAATCTCTAGCATATTTATTTTGACTAATAAAAATTCATTTTTGAGATTTCTCAACTTCTATGTCAATAAAATATTTCATGAGACCAAGATATGTCATCTCAAATTCTTTCATCATGATTGATTTAAATTTATCTAACTCAAAATCACCTGTATAAATCATGTCATCAACATATAAGTAAACAATCCAAATCATTCCATGTTCATTTATCTTTGTGCAAAATGTAGGCTCAATGTTGCTTCTACAAAATCCATTCTTGGTCATGTAGCTGCCAATTCTACTATACCAAGATTTAGGCACTTTCTTGAGTCCATAGAGCAATTTCCTCAACTTGTAAACTTTATCTTCTTTACCCTCAACTTCATAACCTAGAGGCTGCTGCACATAAATTTCTTCTTCTAGAATTCCATTCAAGAAGGCTAATTTCACATCCATCTTATATGCTTTCCACTTGTTCTGAGCTGTTGCGGCTAAAACTTCTCTTACAGTATCCAATTTGGCTATCGGAGCAAACGTTTCTCCAAATTTTATTCCTGGTTGCTGTGAGGACCATTTTGCTACAAGTCTTGCTTTGAATTTGTCAATTTCACCTTTCTCATTCAACTTTGTCTTGTACACCCATTTTACACCAATGATATTTTTTTTCCTTTGGGAAATCAACCAAATCCCATGTATCATTCTTTTCAATAGCTTCAATTTCTTCATCCATGGCTTGCACCTAATTTTCATCTCTGATTGCTTCTTTAAATGAAGAAGATTGAAAAGATAACAATGAAAAATTTGAACTAACATCCAAATCATCATAAATATCTTTCAGACTTCTCATCTTTCTCTTACCATCGCTTGATTCATCACCTAATTGATTACTGGGAGAATCTTGATCTATTGATTTGCTTGAAGATCCATGCTGCTCAGAGAATCTTGGAGTCCTTGTTGGTGTGTCTCTGTTTGGTGTCTTCACCTATGATTCTTGTTGCTCATTTTCTGCTACATCATCTTCTTCCATTAGTGTCACTTGTGTATCAATTGTTTTGTCTATACTACCATTCCATGACTCTTGTTGTTTGAACACAACATCTCTGTTAATTATGGTCTTCTTGGTAACAAGGTTATACAATTTGTAAGCTTTTGACTGCTCACTATAACCAGTAAATATGATTTTTTCACTTTATCATCCAATTCGCCTCTTCACTCCTTAGGCACATGTGCATAAGCTACACATCCAAACACTCTAAGAGGAGATATGTTGCAAGACATACATAACCATGCTTCTTATGGTACTCTATTCATTACAACCTTTGTCGATTTTATGACATAAACAACACATGCACCTATTTCTGCCCAATACTCATTAGACAAGTTTCTTCCTTTCAACATGCTCCTTTCCATGTTCATAATGGTTCTGTTGTTTCTCTGTGATACACGATTTTGCTGTGATATGTACCTGGTTGTAAATTGTCTTCTAATTCCATGTTGTTTGCAGTAATCATGGAATTCCTTTAAATCATATTCTCCACCACGATTTGTCCTCAACACCTTGATCTGCTGATCACTTTCGTTCTCTACTAAGGCTTTGAATTCTTTGAACTTTGCAAAAGTTTCAGACTTCTACTTCAAGAAGTAAACCCAAGTCTTTTTTTTATAGTCATCAATGAAAGTGAGGAAGTAACAACTTCCACCAATAGACTCTGTCCTCATTGGTCCACACAAGTCTATATGCAATAGCTCAAGAGGTTGCTTTGCTCTATATGCAACCGCCTTTGGAAAAATTTCACAATCTTTCTTTCCCAAGATGCAACACTCATAAGTACTAGTAGGTTTTTTGATGGGAGGTAATCTTATTATCATTTGTTTCTGCTGCAACAATCTTAAACTAGAAAAGTGCAAGTGTCCAAACAAAAAGTTCCATAACCAATAATGGTTAGAAAATGCAACTATAAAAGAATTGACCTGATCACTGTAATTCATAACAAGAGGAAAGAGTTTGTTCCTCGTTATCTCCACCTTTTCTATTAGATGCTTCCTTGGGGACTTGTCATATATAACACACTCTTGTCCTTGAAAGATAACTATGTATCCCTTATGTGTGAATTAACCAACACTTATCAAATTATGTTTGAGACCAGGGACATAATATACCTCTAATATTATCTTTGGCTCCCCCTGCTTGGTCAAAATGTTGACCACTCCTTTTCCATCTACATCCATAATCTTGTTAGTCCCCACATTTACCCCTATTTTCACATATTGATCGAAATTTGCAACCGAATTCTTGTTGTGTATCATGGTTACTGCAACAACTATATAATAGTCACACATTATCAGAAGGTTCATGCATGGTATGAAAATCTAGTAACATGGTGTTAGTACTCTCTGTAGTGACATTAACTCTCTGGTTTCCTTGATCAACTATCCTCTTCCTTCAATCACGGGCATAATGAATAAATTTATTGCAACAATGACATCTCACCTTTGATTTGTCAACTCTTTGATTATTGCTGAAGATTCTACTGTTGCTTCCACCTTCATGTTCACGTTCTTCACGACCATCTCTTTGACCACCATGTCTTTCGCCTCGTCCTCTGCCTCTCGATCTACTTCTGTCTCGACCTATGTCTCTTGAAATAGAAATCTGACTTTTGAAAGTGGTTTCTAAAGTGGAATCCTTATTTTTGTCTATCCTTGCCTCATGTGATAGAAGTGATCCCATCAACTCATCAACTGGCAGTGATGTCAAATCCTTGGCTTCTTCTATTGGTACTACCACAACATCAAATTTGGTAGGCAAAGATCGGAGGACCTTCTTAACCATTGTTTGATCTTTAATTTCTTCACCATAAGTTTTAAAATGATTTATAACAATCATGACCTGATTCATGAAAGAATCGATGTCCTATGTCTCTTTCATCTGCAGACTTTCAAAATATCTCCTAGTATTCTACAACTTAACAATATTGACTTTGGCCATACCTTTATAGCTTGTCGCCAAGGTATCCTGTGCTTCCTTTGCTAAAGATGTGATCATAATCTTTTGGAACACTGCTCGGTCCACTACTTCCTGGATACGATGCAATGCTTATGCATTCTCCTTTTGTCTTTCTTCCATAGATCCCTCTCTGCATTAGTGAGAGCTCGTTTTTCTACTTCGTCCTTAAGTTCTGAAAACCCACACTAGACATAATCTCAAACATCATGAGCTTGCAACGTGATCACCATATTAATATCCCACTCATTATAATCCTTCCCTGTAATAGAAATTTTAAAAAATCACCATTCTTAAAACAAAATATCTCTTTTAAACTTTGCAAAACTTTTTAATAATTTTATTTAAAAAAAAACTTTTATAATAATTTTTATTAAAAAAAACTTCTATAGCAATTTCTTTATATTAAAACTCTTTAATTTTTGTTTTTTTTTTAATAAAAAGACTTTATAAAAAGACTTTATATAAAAAGCCTTAAAAAAAAAAACTTTTATAAAATAAAACAATGTTCACATTTTACGAATCTTTTAAACACTTTTATAAAACAGTGTTCACACTCTACAAATCTTTTACGCACGTTTAGGCAGATGGGATATGTGTTGCATAGCAAAAAATGTTTTGGGCTATGTGTTGCATTGTGAAAAATGAACTAATCGTAAGTTTGCGGGAGAGGAAATTTTATCAAAAAAAAATTAATTACTCAACCATTTTGTTGTTCACTATTTATAACATAATTTTGCAAACTAGAAAATCACGGATTTTTTTTATTTGCTTTTTTTCTTCATGGTTTTTTTTTTCACTAGCTTTGCTGGTTCCAAGGATTTTATGATCTTTCTTGGCTTCTGATACCAATTTGTTGGAAAGACATTGGAGCTAAAACACAAAACACATGATTTGCGGTTTTTCTATTGATTACACAAAACTTGATGATTACAATGAACCCAGTGAAGGGTATTTAACCTTTTCCAAACTCACCTAAAATAACTTGACATGAAACCACACACTAAATTCAACTATGACTTAAGTCAACTTGACTCAATGCTCAGTGAATTGACTCTCTACTTTTAGCCAACTCTTCATGTAAGAGTAATTAGGCTATTTTAATAGCAACCACCCACTAAATTAGACTTAACTCTACTTTAGCCAACTCTTCATACCGAAGTAATTACAATTTCCAACATATAAATGTCGAAAATACAGATAGATGCTTATTGTGCTGGTTGGGAGTAGTGTTCAAAATTGAACACATCAGAGGTCGCCAAGAGGCCTTTAGCACGTCGGAGAAGGGTTAACCAAAAATTACAAGTAAAAAAAAAAACATTAAATTTTGATTTTTACACGTCAAAAAAAAATTTAAATAATATTTTAAAATGTCCTATAAAGGGCTATTAGACATTTCTATAAATTTAAATTAGAAAAGGGCACCAGACAGTCGGGGTCCACCTTATTCTCTAACAACATGACTTGGATGCTAAAGTATAGAGTACACTACTAAGAAGGCGGCATGAGGTTGTTGAGTTTGTTGAAGGAATAAATAAAATGTAATGGTGTCGAGCAGTCATAATGGCGGGCCGCAGCACTAATATTTTTTTCCCTGCCGAGAAGGCCTTGAGATCCTGTTTCCTTTGCTTGCCTTGAGTGACCATGATCTTGGTGAGTAATCTAAGTGAGGTTGGTATGGGTATCCAAGGTAGTAAGCATGGGTAGGAAGGAAGTTCCATGGTATTAGATTGAGTTTAATTCCTTGGCCATAAGTCCATTTGATAGAGGGACCATAACATAGCTTAGAGATGATGTCTTTATCAAATTTGGGGACGAGTGAAAGAAGTAAGGTCTAATAGGCGTACTTGTTTTTCATCCCATTTAACTAGAGAACTGCGAAAGAGAGTCAGAGAACTACAAAAGAGCCATTTTTTCATTTAGGACTTGGGATTCTTATGTAGTTCGAACCTGGTCAGGATTCAGAATTGCAAATTCCAATGATCATAGATTCACAGGTATTTCTTAGCATTGGACATCCTTTTTAATCTCTATTTTGTTTGTTTGATTTAAAACCAGAAACACTAAAATATAGGCTCTTCTACCATTTCTTTTTGCTCTTGACGAAAATAAATCCATACTGAAATTCAATTATTTTCACGGGCATTGGTAGCTATTGGGAAATAGATTTACAATAAAGAACAAAATTACAAAACAAATTAAATAAACAGAGGCAGAATTTTAACGAGTAAGTACTCAAAATTCAACAACATAAATAAATTGTTGTGTGTGGAGCATGATTATTCAGAGGTCTTCATTTCAGCTGGGTGTATACCCCGGGAAGTTTGTACACCCCTCCACGCGGGGGTGCGGGGGGGACTTGTCCCCCCCGTGGGGGTTCGGGGGGGGCCGATCCCCCCCGGCTGGAATATTATTCTATGTATTACCATTAATTTTGAACATATTATTCTATGTATTACCTAGAGGGACAACACTATACCACTTTCTCCATCTTTATGATCATTTCATGCTCTTCAACATGTCTGTAGCTTTGGGAAAAATGTCACACAAAGCATTGGATTTTCTATTTATGGAATTTTGTGTTGGAACTTGGTACAACTATTTTTAAGTTAGACAATGATTTTTGTTATTTTTTTTTAATATTTAAATGGGTTTAACTAAATTGGTAGAAAAGTTTTATACATGAAGATTGTGGGGGAGTTACTAATCAAATTTAAAATTCTAGCAAATTTCTCTTATATTTTGTAACAAAGCCGTCTTAAATTTTGTATAAATTTAATTAAAAAATACACTAAAAGACTTCTGACACACATAACCGTTAATTGTTAAAATAAGACATACATATATTCACCTGACCTGAGATCGTCCGTTGATAAGGGATTTTTTCATAAATAAGGTAGTTGTTGCACAGAGGATGATGAGGAAGATATTCTAAAGAGTTAGCCTTTGGGAATGCAGTAATTTTGTGAGCTATAGTTAACCTAAATCCAAAGTTTGACTAGAATATTGAAACAAATATGAAGTTGTAATTTATTTCATTCATTTATAACCTGCAATTGTAAAGGTTCACAAAATTTTAAATTGACCTGAATCTATGAAATACAATTCAAATAACAAAACCCTCTAAAATTACATATCTCAAACGAATTAGTTAACATTCAAAAATTGCATAAACCTTTGGCTAAATTCTAACAAAGTCGCCTTGCACTGTTTTTAGTAAATTTTAAGCAACTTTTCTCAGCTTATCTACTCATGGAACCCTTGATCCTTCTGTTCCATTCTAGGTCCAGCGAGAGTCAAGTTCATTATAATTGCACTGTGCAATGGTATGTGTTTGCTTTTGGTTGAGGAACGTAAAAGAAAATTTTGTAGGAAAGTTGGCCGTATGTGTGTGTTTTTAATGTTAGTGAAGCTTAGTTAGAACACAAACAAATATGCTAATATTGAGGACCTATAAAAGGATTTGATGAAAAATTATACATTTTATTTATGGGTAGAGAAAATTCCTTAATTTCAATGTGGTAGGAAGAAACTTTGATGTAGAAATTCAGAATAAATTGCCTTGGTGACTTTTAATTACCCATTTATCAAATCTGAGATTATGCCTTGCATTTGACAAAATTTTAATCATAATGAAGATGAGTTAGTGCACATTAAAAGAGCGTCAAAATACAATAATTACAAAAGGCATTTGCTTGATATAAATTTCAATAATAGGTATACCAAATACTTTAATTTCAAAGACTCGAGATATTTCAAAGAGTCAAGATGGAGTATGATATAAAAAATTCATATAAACTTTATTGATGGAGTATGATATAAAAAATTCATATGAACTTTGGAATAAAGTTAACCCAATTTAAATGTTCAAATTATTGTTCTTCACTATTTTGAGTTTACCTATTGCTATGTTTTCATAATTAATGTGCTTCTTTGTATGCTAGTGCACAATCTTTTGGATAGAGAAGGAATATGACAGTGAAAAGTTGCGTGAAATAGGAAAAATGATGAAAATGATTCTCCTCGGAGAAAAATTCCATACATTGCCCTACATTGCATCCACGTAACTCACCATATCATGTTGATCCAGCCATGGAATTGTTAAAATAAAAAGAGTAGCTCATAATATATTCCAATGGTAAAGTTTTTATTAGAATCCTTAAAATAAAAAGGAATATTTGGTAATATATTCCTTATTCCCTTTCATGCATTTCCCATGGCTGGTAAAGTAATAAAATTTATGGAAATAGATGTTTATTTATTTATTTTTCAAACACTATAGTTTACAATAATTTCACATAAGAACTTTTCTGTTGGAACACAAAAAGGAACAAGATTTGAACAAGATTTATTCACTTAAGAGTGGCTGAAGCGCACTGGTTACAAAGTATAGCCCTTTTTGTGGTGCCTTGCATTAGTAGCAAGAATTTTTCTCTAATTCTTTAAAAGGTAATGGAGTAAGGTTAAAGAGATATAGTGCACTCATGGATTTATTGGATACTATAAGTTAGGTATGCTCAATACAAGTTATAAAAGATGAATAATAAGTGAATGAATAGTAGTAATTTAAAATTTTGAAAATTTATAATGTCACTATTTTATTTGGACATTTTTTTTATAAAAGATTAATTTAATATACACTTGTTACGAGAATTGCAAGTAGATTTTTTTTTTTTTTTTTAATCTCTGAAAGCTTCTTCCCAATTAAATTAAGACTAGTCATTCAAATCTGATACATGGCATGTCGTAGACGGAATGCGTGGACAATATCTAGCTACCAGTCAATAAGAATAATTGAAGTAAAGCTGAAGTTTCCGAGATCCGAAGAGGAGTGACCGACATGTTCCAGTAATAATTGGAGTGGGAATGAGTGAAATATCTGTTCAGAAATATCCATCCATACCTATTGAAGAGCGCCTTATTGTTTGTCTTTTTATGGTGGATGGACTTCGAATCGATGCCCGTTGATCACACTTTGTTTTCATTATTTTTCAGAGTCAACAAATATGCATATATGAACAGGTATGCGCTAGTAGGGTTTTGTTTTAATTATATTTTTATAAGTAACCGTGATGATTTCTTTTTAAAAATGTGATTCTTTAATATTTTTAATTAATGAAGAATCTTTAATATTTTTATTTATCTTGAATGATTGGTTTATATTTTTTGTTTATTTATTCAAAATCAGGTTTTTTTAGTCAGGTATGCAAGTTTTTTTATTTATTTTGAATGATTAATTTATATTTTTATTTATTTATTCAAAATCATGATTTTTCTGGTCAGGTATGCTTTAGTAAGGTTTTGTTTTTATTATATTTTAAAAAGAACAGTGATGATTTCTATATATATAGTTTTATTAAAATGTAACTAATTAATGAGGAATCTTTAATATTTTTAATTAATGAAAGACTTTAATATTTTATTTATTTATTTTGAATGATTAATTTATATTTTTGTTTATTTATTCAAAATCAGAGTTTTCCTGGTCAGGTATGTGTCAGTGCGGTTTTGTTTTTATTATATTTTTAAAAGTAACAGTGATGATTTCTGTATATAGTTTTATTAGACTTTAAAAATGTAGTTGATTAATGAAGATTCTTTAATTTTGTTAATTAATGAGACTTTAATATTTTTTATTTATTTTGAATGATTAATTTATATTTTGTATATTTATTAGAAATAGGGTTTTAAATTCATTAAAAATTTGTTATATTAAAAAATTATATTATATATTTAGATTTTTTCCTCTTCTGTATTTTTTATCACTCAATTGAATATATAAATTTAGTGTGAAAAGCTTAATGTTATTGGATTGTCCATTCTTAAATAATATTATCAAATAATATTTTTAATTATTAGGTACACTCAGATTATATATTATAATAACTAAATAACCAATTTCAAGAAAGTCAAATTTAAGAAAGATGTTTCAGGTGGGATATAAAATTTACTAGTTTTTATGGTTAATTGATTAAAAATGTGAATCATTAAGTTTATGTGTGTGGGAGGATGGTTTTGGTGAATATTAATCTTTATTGACATTGATCATCAATTATTGGACTTTAGAGAGGTAAAGAATAATTGAGTTTACTTTATAATTTTATTTTTGTGTTGGAATAGCTTTAAAACTGGGCATCTATATAAATTGAATGGTTGGTACATGTAGAGAGATCTTCACTTATAAATAGGCTTTATTACAACACCATGGGCCCATACCATGGATTACTAATATCACATGCCCAAAAACTATGATTTGTGTTCATATTACACTTTTTTGATTTAATGATTTTAATTAAAAACACAGAAATAGAATACCTTTCAGATAAATCTTAACCTTTGATTTGTGACTACCACTAAGAAAATTCTAGAATATCATGTAGAGCTTAAATCCCTACCATTCATCCAATGATCACTAATAATTAAATAAAAAATTGAAATTGTTGGGTGTGATTAGGACATTCTAAGAGAAAGTGTTTTTTATCTTCAACCTTCTTAGTATCACAAGGTTCATAAAAAAATTTTAACCCACAACCTCCTAAGAATTGTCGATGTTTCATTATGGAGATGGTGAGAGTTTGTCCTTATTTTAACAATGATGATTTTATTCTTTAGGTTGCACTTCCTTGGAGCATATTGAGTTTCTCTTATCATCTAATTTTTATGGAACCACAATCTCTCCCTAAATTTAAATGAATAATATTTATTTTTATTCTATAGAGTGTGTACTTTATTTCTTCCTAAATGATTTATCCATGAATTGGCATCTTTATGCCAACCCCATTTACATCTTAGGAGGTTTTGAAAGTATTTTGAAGGGGTCTTAAGAAGCCTTTTGTCTTCCATTTTGTTTACCTCATTCTTGGATATTAGGTAATTGGTGGTAAACATGCTTTGAATGCTATAAATATGGAAATAATAATTCTTGTGAGGAGGGTAAGATACAGTGCATTGACTTTAATTTTAGGATTATAAGTTATAAAATACTTTTAAGCTTACTCTTCCTTTATTCACGATTCTCTAAAAATGTTGCATCCCCAAAATTCACAATCATGTAAGATAACAAGAGCGACAAAAGTATTAAAGATTTTTTTATTATTATCCAACATTAAAGATATATATATTTAAACCTATTTTCAAGACTATAATAAGCTTTACACCTTCAATTTATCCTTTTTAAAATGAAATAGTTATAGTTAAGCTTGTGATGAAAATCTATTCTAGGATATTTTTATCTATTACTTCCTTCAAGTTGACTTTGTCATACACCAAATTAGTGTAAGTGACATTTTTCCATATAATCTTAAAAGAATTGATTTTGTTAATGTTGAAAGTCATAGCTATACTAGGAAAAAAAATGATCTATAATCTTTAGTTGGTTGTCAATATCATAAGGATTCCTGCCATAATAATAATATCATCAACATAAAGTGGAAGGATGATGACGATACTAGTTAAATTTATGCCAATATAACGCGCTTCTTCCAAGAAATCCTTCATCATGTTGATGTATATGCTAAAAATTGCAGAGGATAGGGGACACCTTTATTTAACTACTATTTTAATTTTCGTTTCCTTTGACTAGCCATAAATGTTCATATACTTTGCTATAACATTCTTGTATAGTCATGACATCTCTCAATTGAAAATATACTTTCAAATCCTCTCATTTATTCAAAAGATTAGTACTATGCACTACATTGTGGAAAATACTTTTCTATAATCAGCAAAGTAGCACGAGATATAGTTTTTATTATTGAGACACTCCTTTGCAATATGATAAGTGTAATAAGGTGTTCCATAGTTGAATGGTAGCTCATAAATCTATCTTGGTATTTATCTTTTTTCCCATGGATTTCTAGCTATATTTTGATGTTCTTTTTATAATAATTCCATAATACTTAGCTAAAAAAGGGATAATCATAATGGTCATATAATTAAAGGGATTGATTTTAACCCTTGTTTTAAAAATAGGATTAATGAGGCTTTGTGTTTATTGTTTATAGATTTTTTGTATCTAATAGAGAAATGGATCCCTTTTGAGTGGGATGATCTTACTTAGAGATCTTGTGATGCATTGGAAAAGGAATTATTCTTTTCTTTTCTACTATTCCTCTACACTATAGTGGATATTTCATTTTGTATATCATAATGGTAGAATCTGTTGTAGCTTTTTCTATGTCCTATCACACAATTACTTCAGAAGATATAGAAGCCTCCTAGAGACAACCCCTGGGTTGAAATAAAAGGGTCAGTGCCTAGGGCATCCGAGAGTAGTAATTTTGAAGATTATATGAAGGCTTTCTGTTGCACTCCATATGTCACGTAATTTGAAAACGGATAATTTAGAGCTTGGTTCAATATGTTGAAGGAAGTGTAACTAGGTTCGCTCTTCATATATGTACTTTTGATATTTGTACTTATTCAAGAAAAGAAATATTATTTTTATAATATGACAATGAGTTTCTTGCTCATTGAAGTAGGTCTATTACATGTCAAAGTGTTATAGATGAGTCAAATTGTCAATAGAAAATATTGAAGGCCTTACGGGCATGTTACACTATTTATAAATATATATTAAATTCAAAGGGAAAGATCCAAGTAAAGTCAAGTCTAGTCTATGCAATGGCACCTTCAAGAAGCTCCTTCAAGCATGCTACACCACAATGGAAGCTATCCACAATCTGCTCAAAGAATATGCCTACAAACAACACTCAAAGCCAGCCTATAAACAGAGGACTAGTCAACCTTCTAGTCGGCCTAAATGGAGGGACAATACTCTATTTATAGAGGCTATCCACTCCAAAGATAACACATAAATTGTGCTCTGAAATCTGCGAAGGGAAAGGAAAGAAATAACGAAGGAAGGAGGTCTCCAGAGGTAGCGAAGAGAAAGGGTACACCACCGAGGGATAGAATTATGTTTTGGGGATGCTACAGTCACATGTGCGAGGAAATCTGAGGGTTTTCCCTGCAGCTAGGACAACAACAATCCATAGACACTTACCTACCTTCGTTTGGGCTAAAACTAGGCCTACAAGGCCTCCTCCTCCAATGTGGAAGAAAGACACTCAAGAGAAGGAGAAGGGCATACACCAGTTAGAAATACTCTCCACAAGTGCAAGAAAATTGGGCAACAAAACAACATAACAGTCATACACTCAAGGAGGATCTCGGTTAGTCAAATATATACTTGAGAAAGGAATAGAAGAGAAACACTTAACTTAGATGACTTATTCAAAGAAGGTATAACTCTATGCAAGAATCATCGCAAGAATAAGAAGTGCCAGAAGTAGGAGGATGAAGAGTCAGGAAGCAAAGTGACAGAAGAAGTGCATGGGTATATGGTACAGAAAGGAGTGGAGACTTGACTTGTGCTTGAAAGATCTCGTTGTTAGGGGTTTAGGGTTTCGAATTGATCAATAGAAGCTTCAATAAGAGAAATTCACTAAAGGGATTTCCTCTCAAGAGTAGTGAGGTTTTGGCCCTAGCAGAGAGCCAACATCTTGTGTTCTTGATTTTATGTTTTGATGAAGTACACACATATGCACTAATAATAAGAAGAAGAAGAATAAGCTAACAAGAAAAGTAAAAAGACTCCACATATTGTTAACAAGAAACGAAGAATCACACTACACTACTTTTCCCTAGATTCTTCAACATGGTATCAGAGCATAAGGTGAAACATCAAGGATAGCGCAACTCAAGAACACACATCAAGGGGAAGCATCTACAGAGTTGAAGCATCAAGCCTAGAAGTCTCAATAACTTCAAGAACTAGAAGGGTCTATAATCCATCATTCATCAAGGAGGTCCACAAATCTAGAAGAAGAACCTTACATAAAGGCACCCACAAAGAAGAGCGGATTGAAGTAGGACCTACATCAAGCTACAAGTCTTCAAGCAAACTTCATCACCAAGCAAGTCTACTTGGAGAAGGAAACTTGAAGAAAATCAAGATCCAGGGAAGAAAAGCCATTAAGCCTTCAAGGAAGAAGCAAACCCATTACATCTCAAAATCTATCAAGTACGTACATGTCCCCTTTTGAATATAGATCAATGTCTTTTTGCAAGGAAAGGAATAAATTGGTAGGTACCAATAATTTTCTTGCATGGAAGAAGAGGATTGATCTACTTCTCAAGGAGAATAAACTCCTAGAACATGTCAAGGGGAATATCACTATCCCTGCTAAGGAACAGACTCAAGCCTTAGCCAAATACAATAAGGATGAGACAAGAGCTCAAAGGATTCTAATAGAATCAATTAAACACTCTCTCATTCCTTATGTCTCCAAGTTTGAGACATCAAAAAAAAGATATGACAAGCTAGTAGAGCTATTCTAGGTATCCGCAACTGGAGAAGTAGTATCTCTAAGAAATGAATTATACAAGATGAAGATAACAAAGGAAGGAATAGCTCCCTACTTCATGAAAATATCTGAAATGAGAGATCAACTTTAAGAGCTTGGAGAAGTCATGCCTGACAGAGAAATGAAAATTGTAGTACTCAATGCTCTACTTGAGGAGTGGGGAAAATTCACATCAAGCATATATGCCAAGAAGGAAGCAACCACTCTCACTGAAATGTGGTCTCTATGCAGAACAAAGGAAACTAGACTTAAGGAAAAAAACGATGTAGGATCAAAGGAGCAATAATTTTCTACCATGGCCAAAAGAAAGTGTAAATTTGGCAAGTTTGGTCCACGAAGAACAAACATCAAAGACATGTCCAAGATCCAATGTTTTGGATGCCAAGAATATTGACATTACAAAAGGAATTTACCTAAGCTTAAGAAGGATAGCAACAAAAGAAAGAGGGAAGAAGCTCACTTGACTCAAGAGGTTAAAGAAGAAGGAAAGAAGAAAAAGAAGGAAGATCCTCCGGATCTCTACTATGACTAGGTCAAACTCTTTACTTATAGACTTCTTTCAAAGTTTTGAGTAGGATAGGAGCATATAGGAATACATTAATATTGCATGGCTAAAAACATACTCTAGAATCTAGTAGCATGATACACATAGAGTTCTAGATACTCATGTAGATGTAGCATTTATGATGAGAATAAAAATGCATGGGTAGAAATATCTTCTAGAATAGATGAGCATGGTAGATATAGCTCATGATATTCATATAGAAGGAGCATACCTAGTATGGAACCTCATCCATGATAAAAGAAAATTTTGACCATGATTAAGTATCTTAGAAGACCTCCATCATCAAAGGAAAAGAAACATTTGCAAGGGAAGGATCTTTAAGATCCTATGATGGAATCTTCAAAAGAAGGTTTATGAACCAAGGCATATGTATCATTGGGAAGCCCATTCATGGGATTCAAGAAAAGGATGATATGCAGGCAAGTTAAGATGAAGCAAGAAGGGCCACACCAAAGGGTGATAAAAGGAGAATCAAGATGAGGTATGTATGCATTAAAGTTTAGTCATGTTATCATTTGTATATAATTGAGTGAGGGATATTTCTATAACATGATCAAGCATGAAAGAATCTCTTTCACCAAGAACATGCTCGAAGGCATGTACCACAATGAAATGAAGGTCAACAAAAAATATGCTCACATAAGGAGTATAAGATTGCTGACTAAGAAGCAAGAAGAAATGATGACAAGTCCAAGAAGTACACAATGAAGGAATGCTCTGACATGAAGCATTAGATGGTTGACCTATCTATCAAATAAGAGACAATTGAGGAAAGAGATCAAGCATGTGGAAGAACACCAAGATCACCGAGAATCACTATCTGACAAGATACTTTGAAGATATCTCCTGAAAGAAGGCAAGACAACTCTAATAAATAAAGAAAGGATCCTTGACACCTATGAAAGCCTTGTAGATATAAAAGATGCAGATAATTGATTCTACTCTACGAAGATGTCGTGATGAAGAAACCATCCAACAAAAAGTAATGTTGAAGCAATATCAAGATAAAGTCATGATGGGATACTAGGTCAAAGCATGCAAACAAGCAAGTACAAAAAAGCATCCATGAGAAGAATATATCCAAGCATGGACAAGATGACAAAGGAGTAGCCAAGATGACAAGTAAGCCTGATGTATGACATGAAAGCCACTTTCTTCGAAGGAAGTGTTGACGCCCCGAAAATCGTTGCATCAACATTGGGGGAAACCACCCGGTCCGGACCTTAGTGCAGCTCCTTTTCCGTTTGGTGTAGTGGCTCCAACTGGGGATAATGGGACCAGTTTCCCAGCTATAGATAAATGGGATGAATGAATGCTTAGTAGCGATAGGTGTATGACTAAAGCTATTAACAGAAATGTAAATAAATAAAACTATCCTGGGAATCTAATTGAACTTCTAAAGCGTAGCTTTTGATGTTCTATATCTTAAAAATACAATTATATAGATAACCGCATTCTCAAAACACAGATATTGAATCATTCAAGATTACTGTACTTAAATAGTTAAATACAATGATTAAAGCAATACTACAAGACTTTAAAGGTTCATACCATTAACGCATACATGATTAAAATAAGGCACATCATATGAACATCCAATAGTGGTATGAACAAGATTTCCTGTTGATACACATGCATACAGATAATGATAGCAGAAAAGAATTACACAGTGAAATCAAATACACAGAATGAATTCAAACCAAAGATAAAAATACCATTTGAATTGTAAGCCACTCCCGATATGAATCGCTATGTATGACTTCTACTTCAACGCATAACAATCTTTGCATCAATGACTATAGTGCACAATTGAATCAAGAAACTTCTCCGTTAAAATAAAAGCAGGTGGTCGAGTTTCATAAAAGAATAAAGGCTGAAGCACAGTAGTGCAAACTTCAGTCTGTTAAGTCTTATACAAAATTTTACGACCCTTTCTAAATGCATGAAAGGGTCTATAAATACTATACTAATCTAAAATATCTATCAAAACAGAAAAGCTAACTAATCTGATGTCAATAAATTCAAATTCCTATTTTGCTGGCGATCGGAGGAGCTGGGCGATGAATCACTCTGCTAGCTTCTTTCCTGTGTACCTGAGCTGATTGATAGCGAGCATTGGCTCAACTTCGGGAGGTTTGTTAAGCCTGGAACTGAGTTGGGCAGCATAGGTGGAGTCCTGGATCTCGGGGATCATGTATTGCATGGCGTCGGTTAGGCACTTGAGAGCAGATCTTTGTTTATGCGGCTTGATTAGAAACCGCCAATATGCATCCATGTCTAAAGATTTAACCGTGGTAATCAATCCTGCTCTGTTTTCTAACTCTGGGTAGCATGTTTGTTCCAATGTATATGCAGTGGTGATTTTGCCAGGCGTGCATTGGGAAGTAATATTGGCCAAATATAGAGTATCATTTACTAAATTGGCCAAATTACCAGCGGTTAATGTACATCTTGATGCTGCCCTTTCTGCCTTCAATATTTGTCCCTGCCATTCTGTAAACAATATATTTTTGTGGACTTCCAATATCCGAGGTGGATTGGCTTGCTTACCTGACTTTGAATCTTGCCATTCAAGATAACTTGAGATATCTTCTTCGGCTTGATTATAATCTGCTCTAATCTTTTCCACCTGATCGCTTACAGTTGTAGCCAACTCACAGAGTGGTTCTTCCTGAGAAAGGGATTGCGCCAAGAGTTTAACTTGAGATATAAGCGCTTTATTAATTATCATTGCCTCTTTTTTGAATTCTTCTATTTGCGCCTCTCCCCTGGTGGCTTCCAACTGTGCTGTGATTTGAGCAATGTATTCATCTTTAGCTTTTAAAGATTGCTCATTTGCTACCTTAAGCTGCTCCAATGCCTCTGTTAGCTTGCTCTGCTTTTGGATAGATGCCTAAGTGATCGACTGCTTCTCCTCCTGCCACTGTTGCATCAATTGCCCATTGATTTTCTGTTGTTCCGATAGCTGTTCGTTGATGCGCGCTGTCTCTTGCTGGTGTCCCGTTGATTGCTGCTCAGCTTGTATTATCCTCTGTCTGACATCTGCTAATTCCGTTTGAAGATTCAAATCTCCTGGTCCTTAGTTTTTAAGAGAACTGCTATCTTGAGGCTTTGTCAATAGTGGAGCGAATAGGCTCCCGATATTGTGCAACTTGGTCAGGTTGTCAGAGGGGTCAAATTTCTCTCTCCAGCTACATTGCCCGTTAGTGGTTGCCAGGAGAGCAAGGGAGGTTGATCAAGCCTCTGCCTTTTTTCCTTGATCTCTTTACTACTGCTCTGTCTAGGGCTGTAGAAGACGTTCAGTGGAGGAATGTCTTCTACCAGGAGGGTGATTTGGTCACTAGGACCTTTTGGAATTATCTCTACATTCATACTTTTGGGTGGGCCGGTGGTTGTACTCAAAACTTGGGATGAACCTTCTGCTTGTATGCCGCTGCTTCTCGGAGTGTCGGTATTCTGTGAATCCTTAGTCCCGCCGATAATGGTACTAAAATGCTGCCATTCCTTTTGCAGCTCGGGGTCTGTGTCGGTACCTTTATTAGTATCGGGGGTATTTTGCTTGGATTGCAACTCCTTAAGCAGTTGTTCTTGTTTTTCCTTCTCTTGCCGTTCCTGTTCCTTCTGCTGTAACTCTGCCTGCTCCCTTCTTAGTCTGTCTTCCTCTTCCTTCCTTAAGCGTTCTGCTTGCTCTCGTTTTAAGAGTTCTGCTTTTTCTTTAGCTGAACACTCTGCCTGCTCTTTTCTCAGTTTATCTTCTTGGTTTTTCTTTAATTGTTCCTCCTGCTCATTAGCTTTGGTTTTCATTGTAGCAGGGGGTTCTTTCTGTCGTTGCTTACCAGGCTCGCTTGAAGGTGACGCTTGGGTTGGTATTATTAAGTCCAGGGGCAGAGTTTGCAACCTCTGCTGCCTGAGCCTGTTGAATTCTGATAACCCTTCGTCATTATACCTTGTTCTAGCAATTTCTCTGGCTTGACCAATTCATTCTGCTGAGGAAAAGATATCATCAAAAATGTCCTCTTTATGCTCAAATGTTGATAACTTGGCATGTTCAAGAGCGGCATATGCATATTTCCTGGGGTCATATGCTCTGTTTGGGAGTATAGGAAGACGTAGGGCTTGGATTTTCATAGCTTCCTTTTCTACGTGTTTTAAATCATGCAGGGTGAAAACCCCGCATTTGAAAGGAAAAGTCGGCCAGCCCCTTTTTTGCTTATTCTTAAGAGTCTGTGTGGTACTCTTAGCTGAGAGTTGGTAGGCAATCTCTCGGGCTAACAATTTATCAGGAACGTAAAAAGGAAGGACATGGGGATTGGCTTCACTACCAAAAACTCTAACATAT